>VDFB02153948.1:0-16637 GCA_007258455.2 Sequoia sempervirens
GATCTTTCTCCTCTATCCTAATAACCTCCTTTTTTGAACTTAACTTTCCCTCTTGAACTACTTGCCTCTCCATCTTGATGGTTTTTTTGTCCTCTTTCTCCATAGCCTCATCCTATACCTCATCTTTGCTGATTTTTCTTCCTCATAAGCTTCTCCTCTGCCTTAATGGAAAACTGGTAGGATTCCTCCAAAGTTCTTGGCTTGGTGACACCAAAGTCCACTCATCTTCCAAACTGTATTTCAAACTATTCAAGCATCTAGCAACCTTTTTGATATCCTCTTCGCTATGGCCTGACTAAATCACCAACTTATTAAACTCCTCTATGTAGTATTTTACCGACATATCCTTTTGCTTTAGATTCTACAATCTTTTGAAAAGATTACTTTGATAATCTATTGGAAAAAACTTCATCTTCAACTTGGTAACCATCTTGTCCCATGAGGTTATCTTTTCTTTGTTTCGCTTCCATCTCTCTGACTACACATAGTTCCACCACATTGTTGTGTGGCCTTTAAACCTTATACAGGAAAATTTCACCCATCTTTCTTTTGCAAACTCCTTCATATTCAAAGTATTTATCTAGATTATTGGTCCAGTCAATGATTTCTTCTTTGTTTAGACTTACCAAATACATTAGAACTTTGATTCTTGGTTTGGATCCCACATTCATCACTGCTTTAATCAATATTTCTTCCACTCCTTCTGGTTCTTCTTGAGCTTCATCCTCAACTTGCAGTTGTTCTTCTACAACTTCACTCACATCATTAGCGATGATTCCCCTTTGTTGTTCTTGTTGCATGGCATCCAACCTTGCTGATAAATTCTACATTTCCAAGATCCCTTAATCTTCACCACCACCTTGAACACCTCTTCCTCTCATCCTTCTTAGTGGCATACTACCCACTTCCCAATTTCCCCAATCTCTTCCTACTCTAATACCAAAATGATGACTGCCTTATTCAATTTTAGACCAATTGCAATAGTCAAAGATAAAACTTAGTAATGGTTACTCAATGCAATTAAATCTTTCTACAGGATTCTATGCAAAAAATTAGACCTATACAATATAGAGGCGACAGGAACCTCCCGAATACATTACTTATTCAAGAAATCAATGAACATGCATTAAAGATATAAATAACTCCTTTATTTAATGAGGTGACACCCACCACAGGTGACAAAGAGAGAAGAAAAGGTATAGTCAATTTATAATTTAGTAAACTAAAAATAAAGCATACGTTTCACAATCAGAAACAAAGCTTATCAATGTCTACGCATAAACCAAGAATGGTTAACATTAACTCTTAAAGAGTAGGATTACTCTTCTGGAACCCGATTCTACTCTGGGCTATCACTACTGCTACCACCCCACTTTTCACTTCTGTTCCATTGATTCTCCCAATGAACTTCTAGAATGCCCACCTAAAAATCTATCTTTTCCATGAACATAATGGTTTCTCTCCCACCATCTCTTTCTTGCATAGTCACACAAAATGAATTGGACCTTCCCTTGTCAGCATCCTTCAATCCTTTAACTAGTAGAAACTTCACACCTCAAAAGGCTATAATCTCCTTTCTCACTGTCAGATGTCCCTCATCACCTAGTCGATGCCTTCTCTTCTTTCTTGCAATATGTCCCCTATTCTCTCTATCGACCTTCTTGGCTCACCAATAGCTTTTTGATCTTGGACAGTTAAAAAAAAAACCAAAAACTATGCGAGTTACTTAGCCCTCCTCTCCCTATTTCATTGTAACTTATTTTTTCTCACGCTGATAACTTTCACACAAAATAGATATTTGTTGCTTTCCTTAACTTGATCGATACAACTTCTCCCAGTATGCAAGACTAACGAGCAATTAAGATTCCACATCTTGATTCCACATAGAATTTTCCACCTGTCACATAACTACAAGGCAACTAGAAATGACAAAGTAAAACTGAAACCCCACAATCAAGACTCAAATTACAAAAATAAAAACAACTAAAAAATAAAACCAAAATTATAATGATGCCCTTGCATCAGGCTCCCCGAGGGAGTTGTTTATGAGTGTAGCTCAGAAAGAGGGAGTTGGTTAGTAGGACTACCCTTCCAAGCTCTCAACACTTGTAGCATATCCCTGTATGCTTATAAGAAACAACCCACAACCATCATTTCTTTCTCTTCTTCTAGTATTTGATCAAAATATTTCCTCCATTCATCAAACTTCTCATCCCAATTACGCTCTTCATGCTCTTCCCATTGGTTGGCTCCATATTATCCCAAACCATCCAGTTGATTAACACCTCTTGATTTATTGTTCTCCAAGTAAAATTGTCATTACCACACCCTATATCATAATCGTCAGCATATTTCACCCACTCTCCAGATAGTATCTGATTGCTGCATCTTTCCCATTCATTGTATTTTCCTTTCTATAGCAATCATTACATCTTTCGTAAAATAATCTTCAACTATATTCAAGGGGTTTGAAAAATAAGATGTTACCTCACCATTGGTGATACACTATTCATTACACTTGTTAGTATAAGCCATTCTTTCTCAACTACCTCAATTTGAAGAATCAAGTCATCTTCCTCATTCTATTTCACTATCTCCATACTCTTTTCATGTAGATTCATACCAATGTATTCATCTTGGTACTATTGTTTTGAACTCTCTTGTATCCCTGCATTCGTCATAATACCAATAGTTGCCCCAATTTCACAATCAATGTGCCAAAACATGTTGTTGGCTGCCCTACCTACAAATTAGCACTATTTCCACCCATGCAATATTAAGGAAAATGAAGGTTCACCTCCTTGGTTACTGTTGCAACATGTTGTGACTCCCTCTTATTTATAAACTCTTTTCATCTTACCAACATCACCTTACTACTACTGCTATGGCTGTCCTCTAACGGTTCTTGTAAAGGCAACAAGGTATGTTTGAGACCATCCTTCTCAAAAGTGTAGGTGTTATGTTTCCCATCATCTATGGCATTTCAGTCAAACTACCAACGTCTACCAAGTAGCACATGACACAAATACATGGGCATGATATCACACACAACACTATCCTTATAATTGCTTATTTGAAATTCAACCAAAGCTTGCTCATCTACCAACAACTGATGACCTTTTTGCAACCAAGAAACCTTATATGGTGTAGGATGTGTAGTTGTCTTAAGTCCTAACTTTTCCACCATTTTAATATCAATATTATTAGTACTACCACTATCTATAATAATTTTGTAGCACTTACCTTTAGATTTGCACTTCATTTTTAATAGATCCTTCCTTTGTATAGGTTCATGACTCTCTTTTGGAAGTTTCAACAACTCGTTTGAACAACAAATATTCTCCTGACTCAGGTTCCTCCTTTCTTGGAGAAAATGATCTTGTACTCTCCTGATAAGCTTGCACAACCTAATTCCTCCTTTTAGGCCTTGTGTAACCTCCTTAGGAAGATTATAGACACTCCCAAATCTTGTTACCTGCATAGTGATTACACTTAAAACATTTACCTACAAAAACTCTTCCTCTTCCCTAATAACCATCACTACTAATAGATCTTTCTCCTCTATCTTGATAACCTCTTTTCTTACTGAAGTTGCCTTCTTAAACTACTTTCCTCTCCATCTTAATGGTGTTGTTGTCCTCTTTCTCGATCGCCTCATCCTCTACCTCATCCTTGTTGATTTTTCTTCCTCATAAGCTTCTCATATGCCTTAATGGTAAACTAGTAAGCTCCCTCCAAAGTTCTTGGTGACACCAAAGTCAACTCATCCTACAAATTTTATTTCAAAATTATCACGTATATAGAAAACTTTTCCATATCCTCTTCGCTATGGCCTAATCGAATCACCAACTTATAAAACTACTCTTTGTAGTCTTTTATCAACATATCCTTCTACTTCAAATTTTGCAATCTTCTAAAGACATTAGTTTGATAATCTACCAGAAGAAGCTTCATCTTCAACTTGGAAACCATCTTATCCCACAAGGTTATCTTTTCTTTGTTTCACTTCCATCTCTCTAAGTGCACATAGTACCACCACATTGCTACGTGGCCTTTAAGCCTTGTACAGGAAAATTTCACCTTTCTTTCTTCTACAAATCCTTCATATTTAAACCATTTGTCGAGATCATTAATCCATTCAATGAGTTCTTCATTTAGACTTCTTGAATACGTTGGAACCTCTATTCTTGGTTTGGCTCCCACATTCATCACCACTTTAATCAATCTTTCTTCCACTCCTTTTGTTTCTTCTTGAGCTTCATCCTCATATTGTGATTGTTCTTCTTCCACAACTTCACTCACATCATCAGCAATGATTCCCCTTCATGTGCCTATTTCATGGCATCCAAACTTGTCAATAAATTTTGCAACATTCCCAAGATCCCTTCTTCATGGCCTCTTCCTCTTCCTCTCATCCTTCTTAGTGGCATTACTACCCACTTCCCAATTTTCACAATCTCTTCCTACTCTAATACCAAAATGATGATTGGCTTATTCAATTTCAGACTAATTGCAATACTTAGAGATAGATCTTAGTGTGGATGTTTTTCTACACTTTCTCAAAAAAAACAACCATTAGCATTGTTAGTAAATTAAACAAACCAAAATGAGCATCCCTATGAGATATTCAAACACACTTGATAATTCAAAGAAAACCATAAAAGATCAAAGAAACTAATTGAAAGTGTGATATCCTCAAGTTTTACCTATTCTAAACAACTAAAATGCAATGGAAAAACACAAAGAAACACCTCAAGATTAGCCTAAGGAATTGTTAATACAAAGAGATAAAATGAAAAAGGATTGCAAATGATTATACCTTCTCTTTGCAGCTGAAACTCCTTGGTTGGCCCTTGATTTTGGATTGCTTTGTATGTTCCTTAGATGGCTATTGATGTAGCTAATTGTAAGATTAAGTGGATGGTGGGATGCAAATGAAAAATGGTTAAAATGGATGGCTAGATGAGAGAAAAAATGAGTGCACAAAATGACACAATAAGGTTGCAAAATGGCTAAGTGTTTTTTTTTTTTTTAATGCCTCAGAGGAGGGTGTATTTATAGAGAAATTTGAATTCTCTAGAGAATTCAATGGTTGAGATTGAGCCACCAAGGTTAAGATGTAGGGCTATGGTGAGTTGAGGACTCACAAGCCCTCACATCTTGACATGTAGAATGTGAGATGTCCAAGGATGTGATGATGTGTAAGTGAGGTGGAATAAGGACAAGTGATGTGTAAGGACATGTACCTTGGAAGTACATTAGGAGATGAGAAGAATCTTGGGTGAATAAATATGAATTAAAAATTCACATGCTTGGAAGAATCCCATGGACAAGACAAGGTTCCAAAAATGGAAGCACTTGTCCACATGTGACTTGATGTGACAAGTCAAAGATTCTAGAAGATGCATGAGAAAAGGGGATTCTAGGAGGAATAAAAGTGAATTAAAAATTCACATGGGGAAGAGAGGAGCCTTGGATAAATAAAAAGGAATTAAAAATTCCTTGGGGGATGGGGAGAGTTGACCAAGGTACTAATTAGGCTTAACTAATTAGTGATTAGAAGATAATTAGATGATAATGAGGATTAGAAGCCAACTTGCAAAAGTTGGAGGATGTGACACATCCTAATCAAGGATTAGACATGTGCACATCCCTAATGAAGAGATTAAGAGGTTGATTAAGATTAAGGAAAAGTGATGTGACATTGGAGGAATTAAATAAATGTAATATTTATTTAATTCATTTGATGAAAAGGGGATTAAGGAGGGTAAGGTATTTAATTGTTAATTAAATACCTTAGGGATTTGGCAGAATTAAGGGTATTAATTAAATAATAGTAATATTACTTAATTAATGCAAATAATAGGATGTTTAGACGAAAGGGGATAAATTTGGATAAATTAAGTGTACAAATTTAGGTGTCTATAGAAAGCATATAAAAAACATGTGCAAACCTATCCCATAGTGGGAGTGGTGCTCCTTTGATGTGAAAAGGATGCCCTTTCCCACCCCCTTGATAAGCTTCCAAAATGATGAATAAGCAAAGATAAGTGATCAAATGCAAGATGAAATGTGCCTATAGTGTAAATGCATAAGACTGTGGATAGATTTCAAGTAGAGAAGGCCTCTATTTATAAGTTAGAGGTTTGAAGAATTGAAGAATAGGAAGAATGTGGGATTGAGAAAGGACCAATGAGATTGAGACATTTGTCTCAATGTCAATGGGTAAGGATTGATCACACTTTGTATGTGTTTGTAAGAGGCACCAAATGCATGTTTGAGAGACATGAAATTCATGTGCTTGAATTTTTTTCTGGGGAGAAATTGTTTGAATGAGAAAGTCAAATAAAGGGAGTCAAATAAAGAATATTCCCTATAATGTGCTTTTGAGAGGGAAAATGAGATAATTAGTTAATTAGAAAAATTGATTTTCATGTGCAAGTGGGTGGGTTAGTCTGGGGTTGAATTTGACTAAGGTTGAGTCAAAAGCTGGAGAATGGGTAATGATGATTAAAGTTAATTAATTTAAAATTTAATTAACTTTGAGTGGGTTAGTGAATTTGATTTAAATCATTTGAATTATTTAATCAAATAAGAGGACTTTGGGTATTAATTAAACAAATTGATTCATTTAATTAATAAGAGGACAAATTTATTTAATTAAATATGATTAGTGAATTAATCTAATAAATTACTTTATTTGATTAATAGAGGAAAGTGAATTAGATGCATGATATTGATTAAGAGTAAATGCATTTCTACATTTTCCCCCTCTTTGAAGCAATGTTCTTGCTACATTGGTTCAAAGGATAACCTTCCTGAGATCAAAATTCAATAAAATTCTGATTTTTTCGGATGCCCCAATAGAAAGAAGTATGCCCCAATGTAAAGAAATATGATGGTATATTGTCCCCTTGAGAGATCAGGCGAAAGTTCTGATTTTTGGGTCGAGCTCATGATAAAGATTCAAGATTAGTTTAGCTCAAAGAGGATTAGAAACTCAAATGTTTGATGTAGACAAATTTGATGATGTATAGACACTCATCAGCCATGGGTAGCCTCATGTATATTTTGAGATATCACAAAAATTTGGATAGAAATGTTAGTAAAGATAGAAGAATAAGAAGAAATGAGATGGTGAAAGAGAGGATCCAACAAGTCCATGATTTGACAAGACTTTATTGGAGATGATGATGAGAGTGGATGATGTTTTTCTTATCAGGAATTGGGAGTTTAAAAGAGCTTACTTACCTTATGTTTGATAACACACATAGATACGATGCATCAAGGTATAAAGAACCAAGATGGAATTGCACCTAGTGTGATGGACTTTGACTCGATAATCAGATAGGAGTACTCATGTTCACACCTGACATATAAAATCTTATTTAGAATGCAGTAAAGATATTCCAAACATCTCAGACCAAAACATAGAAAGGAAAGCCTTCTTATGTGGTAAAAAAGACACCTAAAACACCCTCCCTAGAAACCAAACAAAGCGGGCATGACCAAGGTTATAATACAAGAATATCCAACAAGCATAATAGACAAAAGATAATGATAGTTTCCCCATTCCTTTCTATCTAAATTGTTTTGTTTAGACATCATCAAGAGGTCATGGGAATGAGCGCAATAAGATAAATCAACAAGACAAAATCAAGTAAACAAACAAGCTAATGTTCTTCATATTGCTAGCCAAGACTAAACTATGGTGATGCCTAATGTTGATGTCCATTGTAGGAAGGATGCATCCTAGGACATGATGTTATCAGGTGATTTTTAGACTAATGGGATGATGGGCTATTGATACCAAGAATTGACCAACTTGTTTACCTACTGACCTGGACTTGAGACCTTGACATTTGGGTTTACACTTTTAAATTTGTTATACTTGTTTCCGATTGTTTTACCAAAGGTTGACGGTGATGATTGATTTATTATGGATGATTGATTATTGTGGGTGAAGTGAAATGAGATGGATGGATTTTTTCAAATATTTGGATGTTTTTGATGTTTTTGAAATGTTATGAGGTTGTTCTTTAGATTTTTGGGTTATTTAAATGTTTTTGTATTTTTGTGTCTTGGGGGTTGATCAAAGATTAGCCTTGCCTACATTTAAGCTCAAAGACGATGTATTTCAGATAACGAATTATTTCTCTATTTTGGGAATGTTGAATAACCTTGTCCTTTCAAACAATAAGCTTGGTGGCACCCTTCCAAGTGAAATTTGTGGTGGATTGACGAAAATAGCTTTGCTTGATTATGTGTATTTACAACATTATGGGATGTTAGATCCTTCATGGACTACTTTGGTTGGTAGTATTCCAAGCAGATTGGATATTTGCATTGCAATGGTTAAGTTATCTTTATAGGGAAACCTGCTTACCAGTCATGTTCCTTAGCAACTTTTTCTTCTTGGAAATCTTACTTTGTTGGATATGTCATTCAATCTTCTTAGTGGACCCATTTTACTTGAGTTTGAAAGACTTCAAAACCACCAAAGCCTTAGTTAGTCTAATAACCAGGTCACTGGTAGTATTCCAATAGAGTTGGGAAATAGTTCAGGTCTTGTGAGTTGATGTTTATTGCAGGTGAAAGTGAAATGGCATGGATGTTTTTGGTATTTTCAAATGTTTTGAGGTTGTTTTGGGATTTTTGAGATGTTTTACAAAAGTTTTAATTTTCTTTTTTTTTATGTTTTTATGTTTTTTGAGATTTTGACCAAGAACCTAACCTAAAGATCTATCCTAGGGGCCTGGGCATTGATCAAAGATTATCCTTTCCTACATTATACATGTGAGATACCACATAGTTTGACATAGACTCATTTATTGATGAGATATGAACAAATGGATTGCCGTTTATTTTGGCAGAATCCTAAAAGGACTAACCTAAGTGTCTCGACAAGTGCTTGGCCTCTCCGCTTTCTGTTTGCAAGGTTCTAGATTTTAGGGTGTTTGTGTGAATGGTGATCCTAGACCTACACAAACACAAACAAACAACACAATATTAGTCCTATATGCAAGTTAGAAACAACATTCCCCATGAAATTCATTTGACATATCAAGAACAAGAAATAACATAAAGAACACAAATAAAAGCTATCTAATCTTGCTCAAAATAAACAAACTCTCAATCTCATGGGGGAATTGGTGCTATTTTGATGTGGAAAATAGCCCTTTCCCAATTCCTTGAAAGCTTTGATGATCTTTGATGATCTTTGATGATCTTTAATGAAGATTGATGATCTTTGATGAAAATCTTCCATAACCTAGATATGAAAGATGAAATGTGGATGAAAATGGATGAAAGTGCCTATGATTGTGGATCCAAATGAGCATGGTGATCTTACATGGATTGTGAATCCTCAATACAATAGAGAAACTCTCTATTTATAACAAAGAAGGATAGAGGATTGAAGAATAGGATGAATGTGGGATAAAAGATGGACCAATGACATTGTGTCACTTGTCAAGATGCTAATGGAAAGAGATTGAGCACATTTTGATCAATGTGCCTTGTTGGATGTACAAATCCATTTAGGGGGGAGATTTCAAATTTGAGGAATATTCCATCTTTTGATGCCTTTTTAAATGAAAATATAGATTTAATAAATCAAATAAATTGATTTATTGTGCAAGTTACAAAATATAGAGGATTTGATGGATTAAGATTAGGATTAATTAGGATTTGATTAATTTAAATAGAATTTAGTTGATTTGACATTTTTATTTAGATTTTAGGATTTAAATAAATCAAAATGAGGGGAATAATGATTTTAGACTTAATTAAATAAAGTTTGATTTATTCAATTAAAGAGAATGGTGTTAGCTTTAAATCAAATAAAGATAAATTTATTTAATTTAAATGAGATGACTTTAGAGATTAATTAAATAAAATGAATTATTTAATTAAAAGAGGGACTATAGGATTAATTAAATAAAATGATTTATTTAATTAATAGGAGATGGTGACTTAATCAGATAAAATTAATTTACTTAATTAAGAGATGAAATGTGATGAATTTAATTAAATAAAGATTATTTAATTAAATGACTAGCAAAGGAGATGATACAGAACAAATTGGTGTTAATAAAATCAGGATTAGGTGTACAGGATCAATTTGTACATTTTCCATGTCTACATTTTGCCCCTCTTTGAAGCAATGTACCCGCTGCATTGGTTCAAAGAATAACCTTGCTAAGATCAAAATTCAAAAAAAAATTGTTTTTTTCATAAAACTTAACATGTATTAGCATGTTAGTCATTTAAAACACAACAAATTAAACATCTCTATGAAATACTCCATCATGTTAAATATGCAACCAAAGAAACAATGAAACTAAACAGAAGCATATAAAAACATGATGCAAACTCTATCTCATAGTGGATTGGTGCTACTTTGATGTGGAAAGTAGCCCTTGCCCAACCCTTGATAAGCTTTCAAAATGTTGAGCAAGATGCAAGTGATGAAGATGAATGTGTGTATAGTGTAAATGCATAAGACTGTGGATAGATTTCAAGTAGAGAAGGCCTCTATTTATAAGTTAGAGGTTTGAAGAATTGAACAATAGGAAGAATGTGGGATTAAGAAAGGACCAATGAGATTGAGACATTTGTCTCAATGTCAATGGGTAAGGATTGATCACACTTTGTATGTGTTTGTAAGAGGCACCAAATGCGTGTTTGAGACACATGAAATGCATGTGCTTGAATTTTTTTTGGAGGGAGAAATTGTTTGAATGAGAAAGTCAAATAAAGAATATTCCCTATAATGTTCTTTTGAGAGGGAAAATGAGATAATTATTTAATTAGAAAAAATGATTTTCATGTGAAAGTGGGTGGGTTAGTCTGGGGTTGAGTTTGACTAAGGTTGAGTCAAAAGCTAGAGAATGGGTAATGATGATTAAAGTTAATTAATTTAAAATTTAATTAACTTTGAGTGGGTTAGTGAATTTGATTTAAATCATTTGATTTATTTAATCAAATAAGAGGACTTTGGGTATTAATTAAACAAATTGATTTATTTAATTAATAAGAGGACTTTGGGTATTAATTAAACAAATTGATTTATTTAATTAATAAGAGGACAAATTTATTTAATTAAATATGATTATTGAATTAATCTAATAAATTACTTTATTTGATTAATAGAGGAAATGAAATTAGATGCATGATATTGATTAATATTAAATGCATGTCTACACTTAGCAACAATTACTCAATGTAATTAAATCTTTCTATAGGATGCTATGCAATCAAATGGACCTATACAATATAGAGGTGACAAGAACCTCCCAAATACATTACTTATTCAAGAAATCAATGAACAAGCATTAAAGATATAAATAACTCCTCCGTTATTCAATGAGACAACATCTACCATAGGCGACAAATAGAGAAGAACAGGTATAGTCAATTTCTAATTCAATGAAACTAAAAATAGAGCCTACATTTCATAATGAGAAACTGAGCTTATCAATGCCTACACATAAACCAAGAATGGTTAAGATTGAATTTTAAAGAGTAGACTTACTCTTCTGGCACTCAATTCTACTCTAGGCTATTGTTGCTGCTACCACCCCACTTTTCACTTCTATTCCATCAATTCTCCCATTGAACTTCTAGAACGCCCACCTCAAAATCTATCTTTTCCATGAACAAAATAATTTTTGAAAATAATAGTTTCTCTCCCACCATCTCTTTCTTCCACAACCACACAAAATGAATCAGACCTTTCCTTGTCACCATCCTTTGATCCTTTAACTAGTAGAATCTTCATGCCACAAAAGATTGCAATCTCCTTTCTCATTGCCAGACATCCCTCATCACCCAGTCGATGCCTTCTCTTATTTCATTTGATATGTCCACTATTCTCTCTATTAGCCTTCTTGTCTCACCAATATCTCTTTGATCTTGGACAGTTCAAAAAACAACCAAATTTGTGCAAGTTACTCAGCCCCCCTCTCCCTATTTCATTGTAACTTCTTTTTTTCTCAGGTCGATAACTTCCACACAAAGTAGTTATCCGTTGCTTTCCTTCATTTGATAGATGCAACTTCTCCCACTATGCAAGATTAACGAGCAATGAAGATTCCACATTTTGATCCCACATCTAATCCACCACTTGTCAAAGAACTACAAGAAAACAAGTACTAAAAAGTCAAAACCAAAACTCCACAATCGAGACTCAAATTACAAAAGTAAAAACAACTAAAAAATAAAACCAAAATTTTCATGATGCCCCTATATCACTCCCTATCTCTCTCTATCTTCTCCCTTTATCTCTCTCTATATCTCTATCTATTTGTCTCCCTCTTCCTCATTCTATATTCATCTCTACCTTTATCTATTTTTTGTCTCACTCTTCCTCTATCATTATATTTTCATCTCTAGCTCTATATTCCTCTCTCCCCCTCCATCTCTAGAAATGACTCCCTCTCTCTACACATCCATCTCTCTCTCTCTCTCTCTCTCTCTCTCTCTCTCTCTCTCTCTCTCTCTCTCTCTCTCTCTCTCTCTCTCTCTCTCTCTCTCTCTCTCTCTCTCTCTCTCTCTCTCTCTCTCTCTCCCCTCCCTCTTCATATACCTTCATTATCTTCTTGATTCAGAGTTTTTCTATTGAACTCATTTTTAGAGATATTTGTCGCATAAACAATATCATTTTTTGAATGGAAAACCAATTGAACTCATGTAATACACATATTTATGCAAAAAATAGGCTTTAATTTTCCCTAATTGACATTCCACACATCTTTGACATACCCATTATACACCAAGGTATGATTTCTAGTATAATTTTATATTGAGAATGATTCACACATTTAAAAAATGAAAAATCTATGTACCTATTTCCTCTTCCTCATATATGATACACTAGAAAAATCCTAAGCTCCTTTAGTATCACCTCTCTCACAAAAAGACTGCTAATATCTAGTAGTGGGAATTGAATGGATGTAAACTAAAGGAAGAAGCGTTCCAAAGCATACCTTTCTCAGCCTTTTGGCTAAGATCAAACTGTACTTGTTCTTGTTCCTATTTATCCCACATGTAGCAGTGGGAATTGAATGGATGTAAACTAAAGGAAGAAGTGTTCCAAAGCATACCTTTCTCAGCCTTTTGGCTAAGATCAAACTGTACTTGTTCTTATTAGTTTAATATCTAATACATGGTTTAATGAACCAAATGATATTAAATAAACTTCTCCAAGGTAAGACTTAAATGATAGCTTGCTACCAGAGCCTTCACATTTTGCTTATGTATTGCACTACAAAAGAAGCCTAGCACACCCCACATCCCCAATTCTAATCATAAATCAATCTACTAGCTGAGAGCTTAGAAGACTTTTAGATTAAGAGCACATCATTTTTCTAAAATTTAATAATTTTGTTAGAATGAGGATTTCATTAACTATTTTTTTTTTCAAGTGTTTTAAGAGAAATCAATCATGATATTCGTTCATGAAGGTCATGCATATAGTCATTGTTCTGTCATTTTTGATAATATAAAAAAAATTGTTTTGGAAACATATCTCGAATCCTTGTATATTTTTACAAATAATCAAACCATGATAGTTTTCCTAAGGAGAGGAATCACTTCAACTATATTTTCTCAAGATAATCTATCCTAAAATCTCATTCCAAGCCTTTGGACCATATCTCATATGAAGATCCTCCTACAATATCATTCTAAGCCTTCAGATAGATAATCTTAGCAACAAGAGGGCCTTGTCAATATTTTTTTATGTTTCTAATGCATCCACGCCTCATAGCCAATAGGCTTCCAATCCATATCTCATACCACCAATGGAAATTAATAGATGCCCAATATACCTTGACAAAGTAAGTTCCTTGTAATTTGATTACACATAGTGAGAATTTCTTTGGGAGCTCAAAGGGAGAACCAATTTAGTGGAATAGGTAGGGGAGAGATAATGAAGATGAAGGGAAGAGATAATCCCTTGCCTTAGACCTCTAAAAATCTTGAAAAAAATTGCAACTAAACTGTGAATGATGACTGAAACAAGGTCACGTTGTAAATTCTTAACTATTCACTTTGACCCCTATTGAAAATAAATTTATCTAGAACCTTATCCAAGAAGGATTAGTTAACTTTGTTGTAGGTTTGGAGATTTATTTATTTTAATAAGCATTCCACTCCTCTTGATACTAACCAAGGAGTGAACCAATTCATGAGAGATGATGATACCATCTAAGAAGAGTTTTCTGTTTACAAATCCTCCCTACTCTATGATGATATTATGAAGAATCTACTTCAAGTTGTTGGCGATCACTTTTGAGATTAAAAGGAAAAATGTTATAAATTTTAGTTAATCCTATAATGAGATTACTAATTTTTTTAATCTACGTAAATTTTAACAAAGTTTTGAACATATAAACAAAACATAGATATTGTGCAAGAATTTAAGAGAAGAAGAATATAATAATGAAAAAACCACAACACCAGTGGAACTAAATGTTCCCTGTGAATACCCTTATAAGGGAAAATACTAGTCTCTAAAAGTACCACACCTATATTAATCAACAAACTACAAAGGTTATAATACATTATGAATGTCTCCATAATTCAATGAGGTTTATACTCCAAATTTGGAGGAATTCTGCTAGTACAACTTTGGATACAATTGAACATGTTATCTTTATCCCAAACCATATATATAGGCCAAGGAGACCTGAGAATCAATAACTATTTTCCAAAAGCATGAACCAAACTCAACCCCAAGTGGTCCACATTTAATTCACCTTCCTCCAAAAGTAACTTTCCATAGAATGATAACTTCTATTTGATTGGTTTGACACTTATGACAAAGGGGTCTAAATGTAACTCTCCAACACTCCAACATAATTCCATTATTATACTCATGTATTTATTATACATGACTATAAATAGATAGCCAAATATGTTATTCATCAATTCCACTTCTATTCAATGATTGATTACAAATATCATAAGACCAATAAACACATCATAGAGAGTGTCAACTATGGTTCAATTTCAAGATTCCATCCAAGTGCAATACCCTTTGCCACGTGGAAATAATATTTTAATTTTTTTAAATATTAAATAATTGCAACTAGATCTAGGTTTTGCAAGGTGTGCAACAACACCTAGTCCCCTAGTCCTAACAATCTCCCACTTCTCAAGTGTATACAACAAGAATCATAAGGGGTACTCAACTTGGTGAATTAATGATAGGGGATGATCCCCATAACCATCCTATACCATTTAAAATTATTTACATGCTCATAAGCTTCATTAAAACATCTAAAACATTCACCATTGTATCCACCTTGATCATGACCCTCTTATCTATACTGAAACAACTTGCACACTAGAAGAATATAATAAAAATATGTAAGAACAAATAATTTATAATAATATGTTAGTTCAAAGGGAAAATTTCTAACCACTTCAAGGGGGATGCACACTACTCAATTTTCTCATAATAACTAACATCTACTTTCTATATATACCATACTTATGCCTTATATGCCACCCAAGTCAACTTAAATACCTATATAAGACTATATTAATGATTATATAGCCTAATTAAGAATTAAGATAGCCACAAGCCAACTACCCATAATCCTATGCACACTATAGGATTAAGGCCATAACATGCCCCCTCTTTACATAAGCTTTGTCCTTGATACTAATTAATTATGAATTATTCTACATAGAATATTCTTCCTATGTGAAAACTTTGACATGCACACACTTCCATTTAATTATTTCATGATATTCCTAGTTTGAAGCTTCTTTATGCATGTTTGGAAAATTAACTCAAGCTCAAAGATGAGTTGTCCCTCTACATTTGGCTCAGATATCATTGATTGTGTGAAAATTCTATGTTGATGCACTTGCCTCTTCATTATGTCCTATGCCTTTTCCTTGTTCTTTTTGAGGCTAAAGAGAACTTCTTGCTAGTGTTGAATGTGTTCTTATATTTATCTAACCTTTGAGTACAAACTCAAGGAAGAGGTAATGAATGGTGGCTAGTGAGTTGCTACAATTTGAATAACATGATCATGATCTACCTTGGGAAAAAATCCTTGTGGAAAATCCCTAGAAACTATTGATTACACATCTATAATTACCCATAGATTTTCTAATGTAGGCACCTTTGAATCTAATTCTTCTTGCATATCCATCACTAGTGTGAAGTGTGTAGCCATATAATTATTTGGGTGATGATCCATTTTTAGATCTAAATCAAACCCAAAAGCATCATGTTCCTTAGAAAGCATATTTTCTTCCCAAGCCTTGAGTTGTGAACTTGTTGGCTTAGAATCTTTATAATGTTGGTTACAACTTATTCATTTGATCCTTGTCACAAGATCTATTTTTGCATCCATTCTTGTCAATATTTGATCCTTCATCTTGTTGGTCTCTTGAATTATATAATCCATAGTTATGGTATCCCTCTCTACTATTAATGAATCCTCTTTTTTGGATTCTTTGCACAAGTGACAGGTTTCCTTCCCTTGCCTCTTACTAAAGCCCTTGCCATGATGCCACCAAATAGTTTTCATCTTAACTTACTCAAAAAAACTTCTTCTTTTTTATTGTAACTTACTTGGGCCTAGATCTCACATTTCTAAAAAAATCTCCAAGAA
>VDFB02153949.1:0-23974 GCA_007258455.2 Sequoia sempervirens
GGTGCCATTGAAATATTGGAGATTTGTTTTGTTCGATTCAACATTGGAAGAGGTTGATTGAATTGGCAATCTGGGGTACATGCATCTTTAATTTCTACACAATTTGCATCTCAGAGGTGATTTGTTGACAACTACTATTTGGAGGAATTTTATTTTTGTGGGCAGAGGCATTTTTGTTTAGAGAGGTTGCATTCTTCCCAGCTGTGATTTTCTTTGTTTGAAAAAGGCTTCCTCTCATTGGTAGATCTATCTTGCATCACACTTTATAGTTTCAAATAAAATATTTGATTAGAGTTTGAAGGTGGGCCCATCTGTAGCTTTTGAAGTGCTATTTGGGATCTTTAATCCCACATTTCCCCCATAATAGCCTTTTCTACCCTTTTTATATTCCAACACTCATATTTTACTTTGAAGTGATTGTGGGAAGCTTGTAGATTTGTGCTTGGTATGCATCTTTGGTGATGCGTAACACCCCTCTGTTTTGGCTCTTTGATTGGCATTGTTCTTCCCTGTTATGATTGTGTCTAATTATGCTTTGACTTTGGAACTAGGTTGCTTTTGATTGCAATTGTTATACAATGTGGATGTTATATTTCAATGTGATGTTATCCTAATGTTACCCTTATGGCATGTTTTGGATTAACTTAGAAGATATTTGATTTAACGATGTTTTATGCTGATGATTATGTTATTGATGTTAGATGCGTCAGTTAGTGATGTTGTATTGGTGAAGGGGATAGGATTGTATCACTCGCTTGCGAGTGCCCTACGATTCTGAGATTTCCTCTTCACGGTTTGATTGATCATATTATGTATATATGCACGTTCGACATGCTCTTTGTTGCAGGTTGGCAGGTACATGACATCGACTCCACCTAGTTTCCAGGTTTGAGCGTGTCCATTGACCAACGAAAATTGATTGGGAGATAGTAGCTAGGTTTTCTGTGTCAAGTCGTTACCCTAGTCACAGTGTGTCGTCGGGTTGTAGTCGGGTTTGGTTGTTTCATGTTGCCCAGGTCACCTTGGTCTTTAATTAAATTCAAGTTATAATGGCTTGTGTTGTTAATCTGTGGCTTAAATATATTTGGTTATAATGCTAGGAATGTTACTTTATTAATTAATTTAATTTAGTTAATAAAATAAGGATTAGATTTATTTTATTGATGAATTAAATTAATTGTGGAATTGATTAAGTTATTCCTTGAATTAAAAGTGTTAAAAGATTTAAATTAGTTTGTGTGAAAAGAAGGTTTTAAAATATGTTGAATTCTATTTAGAAAATTGAAAATTGTTTAAGTTATTTAAAATTCCAAATATTTTCAATGCAATGACTTTGGGGTAGAAAAGATATTTATGGAAATAGTTGAATTTTTTTGGTAAAAGATATTTGTTTTTGAATTTGAAAATGAAAATTTAATTTCAATTTCAATTTGTGAATATTTTGGGGGAAACTCTATTTTTAGCATTTTTCTTTTCATTTTGGTGGGGGGATGGGTTTTCAACTTGGATGGAGAGTTTGTTGGTGGCTTTACTTGGATTTGTGAAGGAGATTGAAACCCTTGTTTTGAGTTGGATTCAAAGGAGGAATGGAAAAACACCATGGTTGAAGGCTTCAAGCTATGGAGAAAAAAAATCAGGTTCCTCTTTGTTCTTACTTTGTTTCATTTTGAAAATAGATTTAAACCCACATCATGCTATTTGGAAATCTTTGGAATTGTTGATTAAATCCAATGAAACCCATGTGAAATTGTTTTGAAAACTTGCAAACTTGTGGGAAAATAGAATGAAAACCCAAAAGAAATCTCCATTCCAAATTGAATTTTTAAACCCTTTGTTTGGGCAATTTTATTTGGGTTTTTTGCAAAAAATTGTATTGCTCTTTTGCTCAATCTAAACTGGAAGTGTTTATTGAAAATCTCTCTATTCAAAAGAAAAATGTTAATGGGAAAAATAAATATATATATATATATATGCATTCTGATATATATATATATATATATTATTCTTAAAAATCATTGTTGAAAACCTAGATAAAATTCTGGGCAGATTTGAGAAAATCCGCAATTGTTTTAATTAAATAAAATTTTGTTTTGTTGTGACGGGTCGCTGGGGCTCACCCCACCGCGCCGCCCATGGGAGGCACGGTGGGGGAGCCACGCCTAGCGCATCCCCCATGCAGCCACTGCCGCAGGGACGGCTGTGTGTGAACACAGTCGCCGCCCCTGTTGGGGTTTCGACTATGTTTACACACAGCCACCCCTATTGGGGGTTCGGCTGTGTGTGGACACAGCCGTGCCCTAACCTGAGCTCTGCGTGTGGCCCGAAAAATGAGGGTGTTTATTTTATTTTTATTATTATTGGTAAAAATAAAACAAAATAAATAAAATATATATATTTAATATTTTATATATTATGACTTATAATATTAAAATATTAATAAATAATATTTTATATTATATTTTATAATATTAAAATATTAATATATATATATGTATAATAATAATGATATAATATATATAATAATATTTTATAATATTAAATATTGGAAAATAATATTTGATATTATATATTATTATATTAAAATATTAAATTATATTAATAATGAAATATATATAGTGAGGATTTTAAATGTAAAGTATGCATATTAAAATGATTTATTTTGCGAAGGAAAAATTAGTTATTTTAAATGGAATTGTCACTTTAGTAAACAACGATATTTAAAGAGTTTATTTTAAACCTTATCCTTAATCGAACAAATGGAATTAAAATATTAAATTTAATTCCTTAATGATGCCAAGTGAATATTAGATAATTTAATGATTATTTAAAAGCTGGTTTTATAACCGAATACCTTTATTTAGAAATTCCATTTTGATTATTACGGATAATCAGGAAATCTTTAAATATAAAATAATGTTTACAGGCATATGATAAAATGATGTTTTAATATTAAAAGTAGGAACTTTGAAATGATCATCCCATTTGTATAAACGGAAATTAAATTGATGAATAGTCAAACGTATTCGTTTAAATATTGATTTTGACTAATAGTAGATTGATCAAGTAGAGCTAAATTATTGGTTTAAATGCTTGAATATCGACAAGTGATTTAAACATTTAAATATGTAACAGGATATACATTGAGTATGTACTATTAAGTATATTTGTTGGAGGGTATTCGTATTCAAGTAGAGATAAGGCTTAGTTGAGTTATTTAATGTTGAGTTGAAATAAAGACTGATTTAATTGATCTAAATGCTATTTATTAAGATGTTTTAATTATAGAATATAGTGGAAAAACTTAGAGTAAGAAGGGACTTATTATCTAATCTAAAGGTTTTGTTAATCAAGCGATTCTATTTATAGTATATGATCATGAAACTTAGGGATAACGGATGATTTATTTTAATCAGAAGAGTTTATTAAATAAAAATATTCTGTTTTGGTTGAACTTAGAAGTAATGAATGATTTATTGAACCATATGAGATTGAGTTGTTTGATTTATTGCTATTTTGAAATAAAGAGTAATTTACTTAATCCAGATATTTTATAAATCAAGTGATTTATTTACAGTATATGGCTATGAGACGTAGAGTTATTGATTGGTTTAATTTTAATTCGATGATGATATTTATTAAAATGTCTTGATTCTGGAATATGGTTGTGAAATTTAGAGTAAATGATCTGTTCTTTGCATATTTCAACATCATGAAAAGAAATGGGCCTATTTGATTGGATATGTGCAAGTCATGAAAATTGTGATTGACTAGATTTAGGAAATCCGAACTTTAGCTTATTTAACTGTCTGAAATGCTTGTAGTGTTATAATGTTCGTCCACGATATTGTGGAACTAGAGTAAATGTTTTGGAAGTCTTCCAGATAAGGTTCATGAAAAAAATCATAATGTCTAGAACGTATCGGTATAGTAAAAGATTGAGTGTATGATGTATATATGTACTTTGGTACTTGTTTTATGAGAAAAGATTGTTATGTCAAAATACATCTTTAGGCATTTAAGGAACGTGTGACTATATGACTATTGATCTTAAGTGGTTTCTTGTTGGCATTATATGGGCAATGTTGTTATGGCTGTAAATTTATGAATGTGTTTTGGTAGTACTGGGTTTTGTTCCCAGAGGCTAGGAGCTCCTTGGTTGAGATGTTAATTCTTTCGGAGTTGGTTGATTATGTAAGTCTTCCAGTGTGTTATCTTGAAACGATGTTGTGCATCATGTGTTTGTTATTGTTTAAATTGGGAAGTGCTTGAGTTATGTTTCAGTGGAAACCTGGTTACCACGACAGGTTGTGTGACCTTATGGCTTAAGGTTGAGTCGTGTTTCAGTTTGTTATGTGGGTTGTCATTATGTTAGTCAACCTTGTGTTAGCCTTGGGTTCGTGCACGCTTTGGTTTCAGTTTTGGACATCCGTAGTGGTGTTACCTGTTGAGGTGTTTTGATTATTTGTGATAAGTGTTAGTGCATTGTCTACCCTTGGCATGTGGTTGAGTTATGTGTTGTCGATAGGGGAGTGGCTTTCAACGAGCGTCGGGCCCAAAGTGGTTCCAGGATAACTCGTGTGAGAGTCAGTTAATTAAGTGGAAATTAAATAACTTATACTAGGGATAGAGTAGCTTTGAACATTAATAAGATAATTTAGCCTCGCTCATTGGCTCAAGGGCTTGTACGAGACTTGAGATGAGTCAGGAAGGCCTAGAATGGCAAGATCGTTATCTTGTCTTTACGAGAGATAATCGATTCCACTCTGGTGTGCATGTGGGGCTGAGAGTCGGTTGAGGTTTCCAGGATATCCCTAGAGGGGGGTCGGGACCTAGGAAGACTTGCCAGGAGATCCCATGCAACCTTTGCGATGAAACTCCTCCTATGACAGCAGTCGGTATGGTGTTGTACCGTGGGTTTTTTTAATTGTACAATGATTGTACTCAATTTTTGTACTCTGGAAGCGTTGTAACCATGATGTTAAGTGATGTGGTATATGTTCTTGTTTGCAGTTCATTTTTTGTGTTAGCCTGTGTCTAGTGGTAGATGGTCTTGTCTAGGAAATCCTTGTTACTATCTCCTAGCATGGAGGGAGTGGGGCCTTTGGGTTCCACGTGGTCGGGTGGCGTGCATCTTAATCCGTTGGTACTTCTTCTTGTTTGTGTGGTCGTGATTTCCAGTTGGAGAGCTCGTGGGAATCAGTTTCTTCTCATGCCTTGTTCTCTCAGTACTTATTGTATTTTATTACGCCTCATTTATTATCGAGGTGGAATTTGTAAATTTTAATCATGATTATTGGATTTACCTCATTCGGGGAATGAGTGTTGTAATCATATTGTTTAAATGTTGTTCATTGGAATCTTGAGGTATTTATTATCCTTGTTGTAATTTATCTTGTATGGGATGTATGTAATCTTAATTCTGTAAGTGATTAATGTTTTGGTTTCAACTGATGTTAATTGTTGTTTGGGTTTTAAAGTAATCTTTGTCTCGTGGCCTTAGAGATTGTTGTGTATTCATCTTACATGTTATTTGTGCAAGAAATAAAATAAAATTGAGTAGTTTAAGTAGTGAATTACCTTCCTCTAGGGTTAGCATTGGGCGGAGATATTCTGAGTCAAATTGATGATTGATTGGAATGATTGCAATAATATTTTGCAACCAATCACATTTTCTCACTCATTGCTATAGATGGTCATGTGGGTGACCAAGCGCTAATATTCGCTAGGGCTTAATTTGGGCCCTTCAATCATTCTTTGCACACCGTATAGGTGACCTTCTTCCACAGAGCATATCTTGGGAATCCGAAGTCCTTTTTTCACGTTCCACATATCATCAGAAAGCTGAATTTTCCAAGATTGTAGTGGTATAGGAAAATACACCTGATTTCACCGTCTATCAACATTTATTACATTTGGAAGTTGTCTTCATGGAAGGTATTATCTCTGTATTTTTTTGAAGAATTAATAGTCATTATGGGTCTTTCATTTCAACCTTCTCTAATCATCTTGAATAAGGAGAACTATAAACAATGGAGATATGGTATATTGAAGCATTTGCAATGGCTTCATCTTTTACCATACTTATATGGTCTTGTTCCTCAAATTGGTACTTCTTGGAGAAAGAAGTTTATTTGGTGTTCCAAAAGAGATCATGTTTTTAGAGTGATTTCTCTTCATGTTGATGATAACACATTGAGTTTCATTGATGACATTGAGTGTCCTTGTGCTCTATGGACCAAAATTTGGGAGTTATATAGATATTATGATACTCCACCCTTCCTAGATGATCCTTCTTTAGATTTTATTGTACCTCTTGATGATTCAGATAATATATCATATGACTATGATACACTACATGAGTTTTCTTCTTTGGAACACCTTACACATCTTGATAATGAGGATGATGAGGTTTTTGCTCCTCCTATAGAGATACTTGTTGAGCCTTCACATTCATTGGTTTCTACTTCCCACGATCCTAATCAACATGATACATATTTTTTCTAGATCCACCTCATTGGGATTCTTATCTTACGGACATATCATTCTTGCTTGTGGAGTCTCACATTGATGATTTGGAAGAAAAAATTGATGATGTTCGTCTCCTCTTTGAAGGAGTTGATTTCACTACTTCAGATGTGATGAGGGAACCTTCATACCCTCTTGTTCTTTCTTCTTCTCTTCTAGTGTCATAGTTTGGCATTGAGTTGGAGTATCTTGAGAAACATTTAGAGGAATCATTGTCTTTGGAGGTTGATGTGTTTAAGTCTTTATTAGATCCTGATTTGACTATGGTATCGTTCGACATTGAAATGGATCCATTTGAGCATCCTTCATAAACTCCATTCTTTTTGAGACTTCCCTCCTCATCTCCTAGGTTGGAGTTTCTTCATACACTAGTGGATTGGTTTCTTCCCAAGGGGAGAAATATCGTTTGCAAGCATTAGATAGTGTTTTATCTTCATGCATGCACCATTGGCATAGGAGCTTCTTCATTATGGGGGGGTTATCTAGTCTCTCTCTTTCCCTCTTATGGGGCGGTGAATTGATTGTATATACATGATGTATGCAGTACTTGGGGGGTATGATTGAGTCCTTCTTCCATGCATCAATTTTTGTTCTCTTTTCTCTCTTTTGGAGAGGGGTTTTTTCCCACAAGATTTTTCTCCTTTTCTCTATAGTTGCTAGAGATTTCTTTTGTAGTTATAAATGGGTACCTAACATGGTTGTGTACCTGGGACCCATACTGCATCTTCATATTTGCATTTGTATTCTCCCTAAGTTGCACTTAAAGGGGTTGTTAGAGTAATTAAGTTTTAACTTAGGGAAAATTATTTTTGATTAGTTTCTTCTCGTACTTCCCGTGTTGGGTGGTTGTTTACTTGATACCATTTTTTTCTTGCATTTATAAGGTGTGCATTGTACAATATGTAAATATCTCATTCTCAATGCATTTTCTCTTTGGTGAATTATCTTCTCTCGTGTTTGTGAAGGTCTTTGTGCATCTGGTTTTCCTGGGAATTTGTTGCTCTATCATGTTCTATATACATTCTAAGTCAAATCAGTGAAAATTTCATATTACAATTGTATTTAAACTCCTAGCTTTTGGGTATGTGCAGGATCATCATGGAAAAAATAGGCCCTCAAGTGGCAAAAAATTCAGAAAAATAAGAGTTAGGAAACTTGACATAAAAATTTGAATAAGTTATCTATATTATTTTCAAAAATATGAGAAAGAAAATTTGTACCAAATTGAATGTAGTTTCTAAGCTACTAGGTTTTTTTTTTTTTTTCTAAAATCTATTTGTTGAAAATTTGAGATTTCAATCATTAGTACTTAAATTTTAGGGAAAAATTAAGAAGTAAGTATCTGTCGACCACCTAACCATAATAAAATGATAATATTTTTTAATGAGATTTTAGATGTAAGTAGAGGACTCATGTCCGAATGTGACGCATATTTTTTTATAATTTTTTTCCAAGTAAATAATTAATTATGAATTTTTTATTACAACTTTTTAAAAATATAAAAATTCGTATGTCTAACCACCTTAACTTGGTCAAAATTTCATTAAATTCATCTCTTTTTTTAATCCTATAGTATGCGAGAAGAAGCATGGAATGGGCATGGCAAATTCAAAAAGTAGCGGAAATCTTGTTCCCGAAAGCTATATTTTTTTTTCAATCAACCTATCAATTAGGACTTTACTCATAATTCAAATAGAAATGAATAATAATTATTTATTAGAGATTGAAAGTAAAGCATAATTTATATTGATTCAAGCTAGAGAATCTCCTTTAAAACCCTTTTCGTTTCATCAATTTTGGGTAAAAAAAAGTCGTCAGCCACATACCCTACACATACCCATAATATTGCCGCTTTTTGGCCCATGATGATCCTGCACATACCCTTTTCTAAAAAATATAGATCCCTCATGCAATCACATTGTTCTTACCTCTGTGTCATCCATTTTGTCAAGACCTGACTAGAAAGGAACCTTGGAGTAGTTTATACTTCTTTTCAAGATGGGCAATAATCTTATTGCCTTGTATGTGTTGTGAGTGACTAACATCCCCCTCAACACTATCCTCATGCCAAATCCCTAATAATAATGATGACATTAAAGGTACAACTAGTTTATCAATAATGTGTAGATTCTTTCATCTCTGCAACATCCAAATTTGGTACGCCTCTATTGTTGCACTTCTCTAGAGGGAGAAAATATGCTTCACATTTATGATTATGTGAAAAATGGTACTGTAGTAGATCATTTCCATGGAAGAAAGAAAGGGTAAGGCTTAAATTAGAAAACAAGTTTAAAAATTATTGTGGAAATGACTAATACCTTGTCATTTCTTCACAAATAAGAGGGTCCTAGTGTGCATATTTCACAAATATTTTTTAATTTTTTGATAATGATGCCTTCTATTTTTTTGTATGCAATTATATTACTATGGATTCTACCATGAGCATGTAGTCCTGTAATTATAACAATATTGGTTTTAGCCATGTACAAAGTGGGATTGGAACACTCTATATTATATCCCTTGTATACCGCTTCTAGTTATCATATTTTGAAATCAAAGAAGTAATATATGCTTTGTTTGGATTTATGCTTATAATACCCTATTAGATTTATGCATAAATATTGGCTAAAACCATGCATATTCTAGTAGTCGTGGTATAAATAACCCTTAAAATCTTCATTGATAGAAGTTAATTATTTTTACTATTTCATTAAACCATTCATCACTCCTTACATTAAATTATTGAGACGTATTGTTACATTAAATTATCAAGATATAGTGTAAATTCAAACTCCATAGCCTTTTCTACCATTCTCCCTACTTGTGCAAAAATGGGGGCTTTGGAACAGGGTATGGACAACCATTAAAGCATATAGGATCGAGGAATTTTGTCAGATGTTGTAGTTACAATAGCCCTAGTAGACATGTATGAAAAATGTGGAAGCATAGACAAGGGATATTAAGTGTTTGAAAATGTGCCTCAAATAGATATGTTCTCATGGACTACAATGATTGCAAGATATTCACAAAATGGAATTATTGAAAAGGCTATAGAAATTTCCAAGAAAATGCCATTGTCAGGTTTAAAGCCAAATTCCACAACCTTTGCTAGCATCCTCCCTAGCCATACCCAATATGGGAGCTTTGGAACAATATGGAAATCCATCGAAGCATAAATGATAGAGGAACTTTACCAAATATTATAGTCGCAACTATCCTAGTAGAAATCCATGCAAAAAATGGAAGCATTAACAAGTCACGTAAACTGTTTGACATAATACCTGAAAAAGATGTCATCTAATAGACTACAATGGTTACAAGATATGTACAAAATTTGTTTGTTGAAAAGGCCTTAGAAAATTTTAATAAAATGCAATCGACAGGTGTAAAGCCAAATTCCACAACCTTCACCAGTATCCTCCCTACCTATGCCAAAATGGGAGGTTTGGAACAGGGTATGAGCATCCATCAAGTCATCATGGAAGAGGATTTTTTCAGATATTATAGTTGGAAATTATCTAATAGACATGTATGAAAAATGTGGAAGCATAGAAAATACACGTGAACTCTTTGACAAAATGCCTCAAAGAGAGGTTATCTCATGGAATGTAATGATTGTAGGACATCTAGAAAATGGATTTTAAAAAAAAGCTTTAGAAAATTTCATGCAAATGTGATTGGTAGGTGTAAATCCAAACTCCATAAATTTTTCTTAGCATTCTCCCTGCCTATGAAAAAATAGGAGCATTGGAACAAGGTATGGACATCCATTAAAGCATAAAGAATAGATAATTATTTTAGATGTTGTAGTTGCAACTTCCCTGATGTGATTGTTTGAAAAAATTCCCTAAAGAGATGTCATTTAATGGAATGTAATGATTTCAAGATATGCACAACATGGATTTGATAAGGATTCTCTTAAAATCTTTCAATTAATGAAGTACTCTCAAACATATGTTGACAATTTAAGCTTTTCTTGTGTTCTATATGCATGCATCCATATATTTTTAGTGGATGTGGACTACACATTCTACAATACATGACTAACCCTTATTGCATTACACCTACAACTAATCATTATGTTTGCATGGTTGACCTTCTTACCCAGATTGACTATCTTGAAGACACTCTACACTTTATCATTAAGATGCCAAGATGTGTTTTTTGGGTGCTTGTAGATTGAATATAAACATTGATTAAGTAGGCCCAACTTATGAATGTAGACATTGATTAAGTAGGCCTAGCTTGTGGTGGGTAACTTTGATACATACATTCTATGCAACACTTGTCATATTGGTTGTAGTCCTAGAGGAGCTTTGATGTTCATATCATTCATTTCTTTAGGTTTCTTGTCATGACATACCTAATGCTTGAGTAGAATGCATTGCATTCTAACAATAGAAAAATTGCTTTCTTGAGCATAAATAATGTCTAATGATATAAGATTGGATGAAGCAATCTGTAACATAATTTATCCTTTCACCAATCCATCATTTTCTTTTGAAGACTAGATTCATACGGAGTTTAACTTGGTTTAAACCATTGCTAGAGTAAATCTCCACTCCTCATCATGAATAGGTGGGTCAAGTTGTTACTAATTTCAACTACTTATTTGAGTATCTTATTTCACTAGGATTTATTGAAATTGGCTTCTTGTTGCACTCTTGCACTTTTCTTATAGACTACTCTTGTTCTATGTAATCTAATATTTTGGTGAGAATCACCAAGTGGAAGGTGTTGAGGAATTCTTGCCAAATATGGTAGATAAAGCTAAAAAGGTTAGGGAAAAATAAATTAATCTTGACAAAAAACTAACTCTAGTAAGTGAAAAGATTTAGTGAAATCAATAAGAGCTCAAGAAAATATGAAAAATGTATTATTTGGGAAATTTACTTTTTATTTGTTATTCTCCTTCTAATTATTTGACAAAATTTATGTGCATGAACCATGAAGTATTTTCATGTAGATGGCAATTTTTTTGGTAACTTTCCATTGCCTTAGCAATTGCACATATCTAATTCTAAGTTACAAATAATTGAAGTAAGGTTTATGATATTGTTATTCCAAATTGAATAGTTTAATGAGGAAGTTACAGTAGAGAAGAAGTATAATGAGATATAATGACCTATTTATGAGAAGTACAATTGTCCATTATTCAAACAGTTCCCTATATTTCTACTCATTGTTGTACTATACCTTTCTTGTTTTTTGGGGGAAATATGCTTTATTCCTCCTAATGATAAATTAAATTCTTAGGTTAGATTCTTATCCTTTCTTGGTGACAGTCCTTGCTGGCTTTTGTTGTTTGATCTTGTTAACCTTGGTGCCTATATAGAATACACAAAAAATGGTTTTTTTATACACAAAGAATACACTGGATGAAATTTCCATCATTGTTTGGCCTAGAAGTGTATGTAAGGAAGCTAAGGTAGCAGAAAAACTTCTTACACTAATCTTGAGAGGAGCATAATACAAAACTTTATAGATCTTTACAATAGTTACAAAAACATAACTAGAAATAAACATAAATATCATGCATACCACAACACAATGATTTATGTGGGGAAAAACCTTTCAAGAGAAAAACCACACACTCCAAAACCCACCCAATATATTACCCATAAATCACAAATATTGTAATATATTTACAGAGCAACATTCTCATAGGAGTATCACCAACCAAAGATCTAGAGGCAACACAACCACTATTAGAATCTCATAATACATCACAATACATAGTCATAATGCAATGCCCTCATAAAATAGGGTTGAATTCCATGGAAATTCAAGCCAACCAAATATTGACCTTAAGATCTCAGACCTAATGATGAATGGTCTAGATTTACAATAATAAAATATACATAAAATTTAGCTTTCGAGGGTGCTACCCTCGAGTCCCCACTAGGGCACATGACCTTCAAACTCCCTGCCTAAGGGATGACCCCCCTGGACCCCTCATAGGGGGGTTGCCCCCTAGTTCCCCCCTTGTCACTTACATATCAATAGTACCTTATGTAATTGAGAGGTTGAGATACATTTCCCCAACAGTGTAGCCACTAGGTTTAATTATTGTAAGAGTGATTATTTTGAAGAATTTACCCAAATTGTAGGATATAATTAGAACCAAAGATTTGAAGAATTTTAATATCTGAAACATTGAGGCTTTGGAGCTATATAAAATAGCATTAATGGTTGATAAGTATTTAGTGCCATACAATTATATTTTTAAATTAAGGAGAAAAATATTTCTTCCATTATTGAGCATGAGTTGCCAAGACTAAATATAATTATAATTTTAACTAGATCTTCTTTATTTAATGTATTATTCTTTAATGCTCTTGTAAATTTGAATTATTGGTATTTCTCTTTTTTCTTAAATAAACCAAAGAGTATTAGTAAAGTTCACACTATTAACTAGGAGAATAGTATGACTATACGATTGAGGAGAAACCAAATTTTTCTTTAGTTGAACATGAGACAGTTGGTTATTTATTCTTTAATTAAAATTCACCAAGCTTGACAATAATTTGTATTGTAAGCGGTCTTCTTTCAGTAATATATTTGGCTTTAATGTTCTTGTAGATTTGAACTATTACAATTTTTTTTTTTAAATATTCACAAAGTGTTGTTGTAGTTTATACTATTAAGTGGAGAATAGTTGACATACCCATTTGAGATGTAGATACAAATATTTTTCCAATTTGATTGGTCCTTCTTGCTAATGTAATTAATGAAGTTCATATAAATAAATATAATGAGCTCATGGAATCACTAAAAAATGTCACATTTTCCAAGTGTAGTCATCACATGCAATATCGCTCAAAGCTCCATTAGATGGGGAAGCATATTGATTACTCTTCATTTGAACAAGGAGAATGGATAAGAATAGATTGTGCGCAACATTATTTTTTTGGATCCTATGCATTTAATTGTAAGGAAAAGAAATGTGTATAGTGGCAATGAAAAAATGAAAACAATGTGTAATGATGGAAAAGATTCTCCCTCTTCCTTGCTTAATTTGGGAATGATTAATGATAAAGTGGACTTGATATTGCCTTGATCTAGTGTTGTGATGTGTTTTACACATCCACGTTAGGTTTAGGGCCCTTCTAAGCTGAATAAATCAAACTCTGTGCTAATTTAGTGTTGTAAAGTGTATTTATTTACACCTTCACATTAAATTTAGTAGGCTTGAACAAATTAAGTGGAACTAATCTAGTGTTGTAATGTGTTTTACACATTCACATGAGATTTTGGACACTTTTAAGCTAAATAGATCCAACTTTGCCTTAATTTAGTGTTGTAAAGTGTATTTATTCTCACTTTCACATTGGATTTTGGGCCCTCTTGCAATTATTAACTTAATATCATCATTAATAGGCCCCTATGACCCTACATTATGCATCCCAAGGCTTATTTCAGCTAAAAACTTGACAAAATAATCAAAAACATAAAAAATTATGAAAAACCACCCCAAAAATATAGAGTGGGACTCATTGACCACCTTGGGCAAATGAGTCCCCTTGACTGGGACCCATACACCAAAAGTGGAGAATGGGTCCCATTTGGGTTTTTTTAAGGTTTTGAGTAGGAAAATTGGGATTTAAGTTCAAATTTCATGAATGTCAGCGTATGGGATCCAATTAATGGGATATTAGATGGATTGCCTATATAAATGAGCTTTCAAATCATTATTTAATTAAGCCTACATGATATCAAGTCAAGAAATCAAGATTTAACCATTGCAAGACTTTACATGATCATCAAGAGAGCATTCAAAATCATTTTTAATACATTCAAGGGCATAATTCTTCATCAATTGTTGCAGCAATTCAAGACCCATTATCATGCTAAGATTATCAAGCATCGAGCATGTTATTGAGCTAGTGTTGTGATATAGCATTAAATATCCAAGATCAATAATTGTTCTACACCTATTGTCAAGATCAAGATCTACATCCTTCATGACCATTTCATGTTGAGTTGTAGATTTACAAGACATCATTTACAAGGCATCATTCAAGGTATCATTTTTCATGATTCATGTTCTTTATTTTGTGTTTCATTCCTTAATTTCATTATCTCATCATTTTGTTTGATTACCTTCAAGGGGTTTGACCAAGGAAAACCCCTATTCACTGACAATCAACAAGTTTTTCTCCTTTTTACATGTGTGATTGTAGATCTAGGTGTATTGGAGCTTGAAGGATCATTTAAGATTAGGTTACAAACTTGGAGAAAGTTGTTGGAATTTTCCCCTCATTTTCAAGGTTGCTATCTTCACTAAAAAGTCACCTACAACCTTGAAACCATAGTTTCAGATCTAGAAACAAAGAGAAGCAAAAAGAGCAGACATTGAAGACCATATTTAGTCTTTAAAGCTATAGAAAAACCTAACTAGACTCATTCACCAGTTCCAGTGAATGAGTCCTAGTTTAGGTCAATTTTGAGATTTTTGAAGTTTCAGATACACTTTTCTAGAATCTTGTTCCTTTACAGAAACCCAGATCTAGGATTGATTTTCCTAGCTTGGCGAATGAGTTCCATTAGGCATAAATTTTAGGTTATTCAAAATTTTAGGTCTCCATTCAAGCTCTCTCAAATTTCCAAGTATTCCTCTGTACTTTTCCATTTTGTTGTTTTGATTTATTTACAATTATAGGCAATTTATTCAAGTTTCATGCATCAATAGGTTTTTTAATTAGATCTTGCATGTCATACATTTTTGCAAGCCCTAGCTTGGTGGTTCAAACCCCTTTTATAATCATTTGTCATACCCAAGGACACCCCTATTTTTCATCTCTTTTCCCTTTCTTTATTGGATTGAGATCTCTAGGGCCTCCTTGAATGAAACTTGAGGGAAATAGGTCTATGTCCCTAAACACCTAATTTGTGTTCCACCTCCCAAATGGTGGAACACCTATTTCCGTTGTTTCATTTTGGTGAACCTGCGTTTAGAACACATCATTTCTAATTTGGAGTGCAACATCATCCTAGATCTTTCTTGCATTAACATTGCATTAGGGCTTGCATTAATTAATTAGAATTCTAGAGTTTCTAATTTTGCATTAGTGAAAGTGCATATAGGTTGCAATTTTGCATATCAAATCATTGAAAATAATATAAAATTTTCATTTGCATTTAGTTTACATATCATACAACATAAAAAGAATAAAAACCAATTTTTTTTTTAATTGTGAGAAAAACCCTAACTGGGACTCATACACCCCTTTAGGTGAATCAGTCCTAGTCGTGATTTTAAACTATCTTTTATAGCATTAAAAACCTCATTTTTGTGCTTCCTAAGTTTCTTGGTAACATATACTATAAGTATGGAAAGTTTCAGGGACATTTGTTTTATGCATCTAAGTCAAAAAAATTAATTTAGGGTAGTGATTTTTTAAATCATTTCAATAAAAAACATCATAGGATCTGAAAATTTTCACATTTTTGAAACTTTGTGTAATATAGATAAAAGAACTTTTCACTTTTGGGCTGATGCAAGAAGTTGGGTCCACAAAAAGCTCAAAAAGTGGAAGTGTTTTTGTTGTTTTTTAGAATTTGTCACACTTGGAATAAAAAATTGAGGCACTTACACAATGAATCTTAAAAAAAGTCAGTAAAATGAAATTTAGCATTTTGAATCTAGTTTCCAAATATGTAATTTATTCAAATACCCAGATTATAGAAATTAAATTTTGATAGGGATGTATAAAAACCACTGTTTAAAAGTCATTTTTGTACCATACCATGCACGTGTACGAACACCACTTTTTGACCTAGATAAAAGTATTTTTCTAATTCATTTTTGAGAAGGATAGCTAACAACATGAAGATTGATGAGGATTTTTTTTTGTAATTTTTTTGAATATATTTTTTTTACTGAATTTTTATTGGCCTTAATTGTTATTTTTAAAAATCAGCGTGTACATACATCATAATTGGACCTAAAATAAACATTTTTTTAATATTTTTTTCTCATTGTGTAGAGAATTTTCTAAATACTAATGCCATATAAATTTTTTTACAAGAAACTTAACCAAAAAAAGTTATTAAAAAACAAAAAAACCATGATATTTCAAGTTTAAGGACTAGTTTTGTTATAAATTAATTAAAAAATAAAAAATATAATCCAATATTAATACAAATTATATATTTGGAAACTATACATTGTGTTCTCTAATGGGTTTTAATTTTATACATTGATTTAGAAAAAAAGTCCATCAGCTATATTGCTAAAGTTAGTTTTTTTCTCTCGAAATTGCCTTAACCTTGTACTTGTAGGTCTAATCCCAGGTGTTGGGTTACCATGCCTTTTCTAAGCCTAAATCGAAATGAAAAAAATCTCTTGTGGAGTTTCAAACCTTTTAGAACAAGTACACACTTCAAAATGGGTACCTATTTTAAAAAATGAATGGATATTTGTTTTAAAGCTAAAAAATGACACTTCCCCTGAATGTGGACCCAACTTCTTGCTCAAACCCTTTTGCATACACAATGTTCACATTCTTAAAGCTTTGCATAATTTTGATAAAAGTGATTTTCATATTTTGATATACATTGTTTGCATTATTAAAGTTTTGCATACATTGGATAAAAGTACTTTTCATCTTTGGATGTAAATTGTTTACATTCTTGAAACATTACATGAGATGGTTAGAAGTACTTTTCATTCTAGTTCAAACAATGTTAGTGTCTTACATATCTAGGTATGCTAAGAAATTTTCCATATCCCCTCCCTATGAGAGTGTTTTAGTGAAAGAGATTACAACCTTGGGCAATCCTAACATTCCTATTCGTTCTTCTCCTAATATCTCTCCTATTGGTGAAAAAGATATTTTGGTGTTAGAAGAACCAATCAATGAGAGTTTTGAGAATCCTAGTTGTTTCTCTCCTTCTACCTCTCTTATAGGTAATAATGATGATCACATAACACAACAAGGGACCATTGAAACCTACCTACATAATACTTCAACTAGTCTACATTGATCTCCCAAAATTTTCTCCTCTTGTGATAATGTTTTAGAGGATGAAAGTGTAAGCGAGGAAGATATGTTGGTGTTGTATGATCAAAACTTTAAGATCCATGAAAACCCTCTTTATGTTAACTCTCTTATTTTGGAAGACATTATAGGACAAAGGAACTAAATCATAAATGGCCATGACAATCACATTTGTTCTTATCCTAGTATCTCTCATAGTTGTGAAGAAGATACTTTGATGTTAGAAAATACAATCGATGAAAGTCATGGGAACCTTGATTTTCTCTCAGATTCCCCTAAAGAAAAAATTAGTGAACAAGGAAACACTATCATTGATAACCGAGAAAATTCAACCATTGATCATTCCCCTACTTGCGATGAAGTCATTTTGGAAGAAACAATCCTTGAATGTCAAGAACATTTGGGTATGTGTAGGATCATCATGGAAAAAATGGGCCCTTAAGTGGCAAAAAATTCAGAAAAATTAGAGTTAGGAAACTTGACGTAAAAATTTGAATAAGTTATCTACATTATTTTAAAAATATTTAAGAATAAAATTTGTAGCAAATTAAATCTAGTTTCTAAACTACTAGGTTTATTTAAAAAAAAAATCTATTTGGTGAAAATTTGAAATTTCAATGTAGTAGTACTTAAATTTCAGGGAAAAAATAAGAAGTAGGTGTCTATTTGACCACCATAACCACAATAAAATGATATTTTTTATAATATTTTAGATATAAGTGGACTCATGTCCCAATGTGATGCATATTTTTTATGTTTTCCAAGTAAATAAGGTAATTATGAATTTTTTATTACAAATTTTAAAAATATAAACACTCGTATGTCGACCACATAGCGATTAAAAATTTCATGAAATTCATTTTTTTAATGTAATCTATGGTATGCAAAGCATAAAATGTGATGCATGTTTTAGATTCAAAAAATGTGATATCCTTAAAAGCTATAGATGTTTTCAATGGAAGCATCAATGGGGACTTTGATACCGTAATTCAAATAGAAAATAAATAATAATATTTGTTTATTAAATTCAAAGTATTTAAGCATAATTTATATTGGTGGAAATATGAGAATCTTCTTTAGAAACCCTTTTTGTTTCATCAATTTTGGGTAAAAATTAAATTATTTATACCCTACACATACCCATCATATTGCCACTTTTTAGGCCCATCATGATCCTGCACATACCCATTTGGTGCAAGAAAATGACAATAATAGTGATGTGACTTCATTAGATTATGGTGAAAATATGATACTAGATTTCCCTTTATTAAAAATACATCAAACCAATACCGCTAAGGTTATGAATGCACAAGTGTCCATTAGATCCCCCTCAACTATTGGACTTCCTCCATAACCTGTGGGACATCCTAAGAATCCTCTAATCCTTTACCTAACCTCATACAAATCTCAAACTCAAAAAAAACTCAAACTTATCCTCAACCCACCTAAGAATAATGTGTCCTAGCAGCCGAGTCATAATACAGTTGCTCATACATATAAAACTAGTTCTAACAATCCACAGCCAAGACAAACTACATCAACATAATTCCCTTTGCCTAATCCCATTTTTCCTAGTGCTCCTTGTTTAACTTCGCATTGTGGGAAGGAGTATGATATTGTTGAAGAACTAAAGAATACTCCTGCAAAGATATCCCTATGTGACCTTGTAGACACTAAAAAAATTCCTGAATGATATCATGCACTCGAATAAGGTATACTAACATCATTTCCTCTTGAAACCCATCATCTTTTCACTCAACTAATTAAATTATCCCAACTATTTAATTAAATGCAGCATTTGCATCTATTAGCCTAATTCAATTTAATCATGTTAATTCCCCCTTTCATGCAAACTTTTCATCTCATTAAATTAAATTAATAAAACTATTTAATTTAATACCATAAGTCTTCTTATTTAATTAAATAACCCTAAGTTATTCAATTACATGTCATTTCACCTTTCCCTCTTTCACTAAATCATTTGATTTAGTAAATATCACTTTATTCTTCTAAATCCCCTAATGCATGACTAAACCCTTGTTTAATTAGCAATTATCTAATTAATCTAATTCCTCCCACTTGCAAGGGAATATTCCTTCTTTGCACATTCCTCCAAAAGGGGAATATTCCCATTGAATATTCCTTCCCCTTTTGCATAATTAAACTTTCTTTTAGTTTGTAAAATATCCTTTTCCTCACCCATGAGAATATTCTATTCTCTCCTCCAATCATTTGAAAAAGGGAATATTCTCACTTAGCTTCATATGCAAGTTAACTTGTGACTTCATGTGCAAGTGAACTTTTGACCTCTTGTACAGGTCAAAAGTGTGCTTGTTTGGAAGGAAGAGAACCCTTGATTAAATCTCATCTTGCATTCTCACCCATTGATGAGAATCCATGATCCATGTCTCTTATTTCCTCCATCCTTGACTATTGATTAGCTTTTTCAATCTCAACCCTTCATTTCTCATTTTCTTTCCTATAAATAGAACACCATTTGGAGACAAATGGATCCACCTTTTTTAGAGAAAACTTATGTTGTTGAAATCACTCACACTCACTCATTTTTGACTCACATTTAGCATATTTTAGTTCATTTTAGTTGCATAAATAGCTTAGCTTCCATTAATGGCTTCCACAATGCATCCATTTAGCTAATTAGATAGTTAGGGTTTGAATATTTTTAGTTTAAATCTCATTTAGGTTAGCTTAGCAATTACATATTTGAATCATTTTAACATAAATAATGGTAGATTAGCTTTTTCATTATACTCATTTTAGCATAGATCATGTTTTCAATCACATCTCACAACTATTTCATCGATTCTCTTCAATGGAATCAATTGAAACAAGCTAACTGATCACGGGATTGGGAAAGGGTCATTGTTCCACATCAATGTGAGACCACTCCCAAAATGGGATAAGTTTTGAATGGGTTAGAGTAGACATTTTAAATGTTTTCATAACTTAGAATGCTTTGCTTTGATGAATGTTTAACTTAACTTCAATTCGATTGATCTTGTGGGTAAATGCAAGAAGATGAGTCCATGAAGCATAGAAGTTTTTTCCTTAGGAAAAAAAATGAAATCAACTTACGAAAAATGAGATCCCACTTTTTAATAAATGGGATCCTGAGCCTAAATTAAAGCAGACTCGTTTACGAAAAAGAGGTATAGAATTTCAAATGGATAATTTTCAAAAGCGGGATCTGTTTGAAAACTTTATTTTGGAAACCTCAACACAAAGAAAAATTCCATTTTGGAAAGTTTTCAAAATAATTATTTTGAAAACTTTTCATTTTGGAAACTTTTTATCAATTTTAGCAATTTTCAAAAGCAAGGGAACATTTTCTAAAATGAGATCCTATTTCATAGAACCATAAAAAAAGTGTTTTTTTAATGAAAGGGGATCCCATTTTAAAATAGGATCCCATTTTTTAAAATATGAATTTTTGGTCAGGTTTTTGGCTTGTTTTTTGGTTTAGGAAATGGCTTGGGTACCCAAACCTAAGCTTTGGACTTGGTTTGACCAATAACTTGAAAGTCATGTTAATGTCATAGGAAAATAGTGACTTTGGACATATGTCTGAAGACCCATTTTGTAGATTTTTTTTTACAAAATTAAAACCCATTATAGATGGGACAGTGCAAATTCCAAATATATTTTTTTTTTATAATTTGGTTATTTTTTCTATTTTCAATTAATTTCAATAGAAGCGGTCCATAAACTTAGTTATCATGGTTTTAGTATTTTAATAACTTTTTATTAAAATATTTTTAGTAAACGAATTACACAAAAGCGTGCTTGAGGTGCTTTTCAATTTGAAAAAAAATCAAAATGATAAGTTTAAATCATCTTATGCATGATGTACGATGATTTTCAAAACAAAATATGGTAAATAAAAGATTTAACAAAAAAAAAAAATAATTCAATAAAAATTACAAAAAATATCAAAAGCATGCTTCAGTGAGTTATGAATCTTTTCCCTAAAGGATTTAGAAAAATATGATTTTTTAGGTCAAAATATGGATGACATACACGTGCATGGTATGTTAAAAAAAGTGACTTTTAAACAATGGTCTTTAGAAATGCCTATTGAAAACTAATTTTTATCATTCAGGTATTGAAATAAATTACATATTTGGAAACTAGATTATGAGTTCTACATTTTATGATTAGTGAATTTTTTTAGATTCCATCACTAAGTGCTTCAATTTTAAGGTCAAATGTGACACATTCTAAAAATCAAAGGAAACACTTTTGGCCAAAAGTGGACTCAACTCTTGCACACACACAATTTTAGATTAGTGTCCGGTGACTCTTTATGCTTTGATTCTTCATGGATCAAGAGTGTAATCAGCCCATACTAATAATATCATGAGTGAAATTTTGGCACTAGGAAAAATGATCAAATTGTTAATTTCTATCTTGAATTCTATTTGTTTTTATTTTTGCAGAATAAAGCGACGCCCAAAACAATTTCAACAATGCACTTTGCAGGGCATCGCCATATAGTGATGCTATCTTAATCTGAAATAGGGACACCTATTAAATACATTGATGCTAATTAAAAAATAGCGATGCTAATACTTTTTAGAGGTATCCAAATTTGCAAACGGCGACACTCGACCAAATAGTGATGCTATCGTGCTCACTATTTTCTCTATAGAGTGACACCCTAGTTCACCAGAGCAATGCTATCATGAATAGCGATGCCCAACTATGGTAAGAAATTTAATGATCATTTTTAGCATTTATTTTAATTTTTTCGATTCTTTAGAGTACTAACATTCCTCCAACGTTGTTCTAGATTTTAGACTAATGCAGTTTTGCAGGATTAGACGACACGAAGTTAAAGTGAAGAATCATTCTCATCTTAAGATTTTATGATTGTAACAAGCGTTTGATGCTTTGGGGAAATTATAACCCAATTTCTTATGATTTTTACTTTATGCTCTAGGACCTCACTAAATTTCATTTGGGTTTAAAATGAATGCTCAAACAGGACTAAAATACCCTCATTTTATCATTGTCTTTTGGGTTTAAAATTGTACAAGGAAACTTAACATTTCATTTGGTGCATAAAATGAAGTCATCTTAGCTTTAGTTGGTAAATTTAATGAGTGTTTGATTTTTTGTGACACACTTGTAGTTTATATCCAATCCCCTTGCACTTCATGCGATCTTGGGTAAAGAGAAACACTCCGATTGTACTTCACTATTTGTGTGCGCTTATAGTACGTATCCAATCCCCTTGCACTTCATGTGATCTTGGGTGAAGATAAATACTTAAGTACACTTTCATGCTTTGTGTTACCCTTAAGAGAGGATTTACTATGAGACACCCTACAACGGGAAACTCATACACAAGTTCTTGCAAACATGTTTACCAATGAACTATATTAAAGGTTGAGAAATCATGAGAAAGTACCTTCTATCTTGGACTATATAACATACTACACCTAGTACCATGCCTTAAGTGGAACATGAATGGTAGTAAGAACCTTAAGTGACAAAGTGGGTGTGTATATGGCTGGGTGTTCTTGATTTGTTACTAAGAACCAAATTATTTAGTTACCAAAAATCCATAATGCCTGTTGGTGCAAGAATGGTCATTTTGAAGCTACTCCACATTTTTACTATTCATTGTTGAAACAAAAAATTCCTTAGGATCTTAGGATCTTCAATATTTTGAGATTTGGTGGTCCTGAGAAGTGTGTGTTGTCGAGGGGAGCTAGTGTCACCAAATCTCTAACTGTTCACAATGTCTTAGTATTTGGAGAAATCTGAGTGGGGACTCAACAAGTTTGGCCATTTTAACCTAGGATTGTAAATGATTATGAGTCATTTTAATACATCACTTGGTTCCAAAACGTTACAGACAAACATTCACTATCGTCTTTAAAATTTCAAACACTTTGGCTTAAATATGGATACCTTTTGAAATAGCCTTAATATTACTACTTGTCCTAAGGATTTCTATCCTTAGATATTTCTAAATATCTTGACTTATATCTCAATCCATATTTTCCAAAGACAACATAGGAAATTATGGCTTCAACTCATGATTCTCACAAAATGGACATTGTGAAAGTTATGATGCTTTTGATATAAACATTTAGTTTGAAAACTTAATCAAGACAAGTGTTTTTGGTAAAATAAATTTACCTAAGCAAGGTAAATTGAAAATTTCAACCCCACATGACTATTTGGAGACCAATTTATCCCATTGAACAACCTAATCTTGAAGGTGCTATCATTCAACCAAACATTGAACTCACTAACATAGAACAAACCAATATCATTAGTAGTTTGAGAAGTTCCACTTTTTAAACAAAAAAAACACCTACCGAGTGGAGAAACACAACAAAAAAAAGAACACCTACCCACATGGCAATAAATATCTTCCTTTCTTCCATAAGCTTGAACTTTTCCAAATGATCTCA
>VDFB02153950.1:0-12823 GCA_007258455.2 Sequoia sempervirens
ATAATCACCTACCATTTGTTCAAACACAATTAGACACTTGCAAACAAAATTCATTTTAGAGCACCAAAGGAAATGTTCCTAAATTAAAAAATGCAAATAAGTGGTTTGAGAGATAAATCTTCAACAAACGTAGCTGCAAAACCACATGTCAGTAGTTTGAATATATGTCTTTGACCCACGAAAAACTCCAACGCCACATGCTGCCAACAAAGATTAGTAAAAAAAATAAAAAATAAAAACTTAAATGAAAACAACAAACTTAAAATAGTGATAACTTCCTCCAAACTTAACAAAATTTTAAGTGGTAGATATCCATGGAAAGCTAAAAATAAAACCTTCAAAACTCAAAAAGGATTTTCCACAATTCTGCACAAAAAGAATGTTATATGCAAAAGAAAACGTGGGTTTTAAAAATGAAATTAAAAAAAACAGCGATCACTAAAATAGCCATAACTTTCTCAAATCTTAATGAAATTTGAAACCGTTTGAAGTTCTGGAAAGCTGAGACCGAGATCTACAAAACCTAGAAAACATTTTAAAAATTTTTATTCCTTGTTTTACGTACTCAAATGAAGGTGACGGAATTTCGTATGACTTCTTGGTTGTAACCTGTAAAACAGTGAAAACAAACAAGAACACACACAAATTTCTCTACAAAATGTCGGGTTCACCAATGTAATCAATGGAAAATTAGATTGTTAGCTTATTAGACAATAAACATCAAAATCCCATGAAGTAACAAAACACAAAGGAAATAAACATGAAAATAAAAGGAACAATGTTACCAGAAATCTTCATCTTCCATGGTTCACCTTTGTTACACCTTCTAGTTTGTAGCAAATCGAATGAGGCCCTCAGATTTCAAATGAGCAACCTAAAGTAATGTCTAAGCCCTATGCAAATGTTGAAGGATTTGATAGAATAATGCCTATGTCTATGACAATATGCTAAATGAAATAATAATTACCAATGTTAAAATGACTATAATGCCTAAATTCGAAAATTAAGTTGTCAGGATCTCGAAATTATGAGCAAAATTGTCTTTTATAGAAAACACAATTTTTGAGTGGGCCAGATGAATTAAATTCTAAGAAAAACTTAGAATGAGGGTGTCAGTTAAACACGAGAATCCCTAATTAGGGTTGGGGGAAAATTCATTATTGACGGTCAAATAATATCTCCGAATAATTGGATGGTGGAAGGAGATAAATGAAATTAATTAGAAAATAAAGATTTTGAAAAGTAAAGAGGAATAAAGATTATGCGATTTCTGAGATTAGAAAATCAAGAAGATAAGATTTGAGCTGAAGATGGTTGGAAAATCAGAATACACTTGAATTACTTGATTTTGGAAGATTAGTTACTATTTTGAATTAAATTAATTCAAAATAATGATTTTGTGAGACAGTAAATAATCTTTTTTAGATTATTTACCAAAATGGACTGACAGTTAAGATTGTGATAACATTTTAAATAATTGATTTATTTAAAATGAGAGGAATAAATTGGCAATTAAATAATTAAATTTAATTATTTAATTTAGAAGATAAAGATTAATTAAATAGATAGAATTAATCAATTTATTTAATTAAAGGACGGAGATAGTGACATATGAAATAAATAAATAAAACTTATTTATTTAATAGTGATAAGAAATATATGAGAAGAGGAATTAAATAAATTAAAATTTATTTAATTAAAGGAAGACAACCAATTAATGGCATTATTTAATACATGATAAATAGAATTTATTTATTTAATAATACAATCATAAGAAGAATACAAAGACATGAATTAATTAAACAATTATAAATTATTTAATTAATAATGAATGTGGACCAAAGGACATAATTAAATGTCATAGTTATGCTAGAGCGAAAGTGGTAAAAATGAAGCTTAGGGCCTAAGTCATTTTTGGAAGTGTCTCTGATTTTATCCTTATCTTATTGAGCTATCTTGTTGCTCAAGATAAGATTAGGTTTATGCATCTTTTCTTTTATAAAGAAAATTATCTCTTGTAATATTTGGTACTTCAAATATATCAATTTGCACATCTTTTGCAAATCTCTGCTTTTTCATTTTTCTCTTCTGAGGAAGGTGATTTTTCTGGTTTGCAATCAGATCTTGGTTTCTAACATTCCTAAGAACCCTTCTACTTTGATGTAGGTGAATTTTGGGAATTAGATGAATTGATACCCAAACCCCTTTATTACTACCTTGGCACTATGTGTCATCCTTTTTTCATAATCTCCCCCCAAGGTTTTCATAATATGCCTAATGAATACATCATTCACTATTTTGTATTCCTTCTTGAAATTCTTGTATTATAACTAGGGGTAGCATTTGCACACCTTTAGTTGCCCCTTCTTGATGCCCAATTTTCCAACACAGAACAATCCTTTATAAGGGAACTTGGCCGCTAGCAGGTAGACCAAGTATGAGGTCATATAGAATTGGGATGTCTTACTTACCGCCATGAGCTGATGATGTAGATTGTTGCTTATCATCTTCACCTAGTGGAATTGAGCGGTGCCGTAGAGGATTTTCTCCACAAATTAAAACATCCATTCTTTGAAGAAAGTGGCAGTAGGAAATCCCATCACTCTACTTAGGAGTGTGACCAAATCATGATATTCTTCTAATAAATCACTCCTAAACAAATTTTGAGGCACCTTATTAGTGTTACCCCTTTTTTCCTTCAGCCATGATTGGTTTATAGTTCTTTTCCATCCTAGGGGATCTTGTTGCCATGGTTGTTCATAAAATTACTTTTCTACTTCCTCCATCTTCTTGAAGGTTGAGATGCCTAATCTCTTTCCCATACACTTGGTAGATAATCTACTCGTACCCTTCCATCCTTGGTGATTATTTTTTTGTCCTAAGAGTGATAACACTCTTGACAAGCCATTACCATCTCTAGAGAAATAAAGGTGGGAGGAAAGCTAACTTCCTTCACAAGTCCACTTTCTTTGATTCTCAGGGCTTCCTCCATTGTGGGCTTGATTATTACCCTCTACTTGAACTCATCAATGTTAATGTTCCCTATATTAGTGTCAGAGATTGTGTCCCAATTAGACATAAGTTTTGAGGTGCACTCCACCCCACAGAACTAGTACTTCAACTGCTCTTTCTCTACTTTCCCCCAGGGGTTATGGCAAGTTTCTTTCCTTTATCATCTTTTCCCACTGGCTTCTTCGATGGACCCTCAATAGGTTCCATAAATCCTACACACAAAAGATACAGTAAGTGCATTTGCATATCGAGGTGGAAAATGTAAGTTAAATCCTATAAATTTAGTGTTAGATTCATTAATATACCCTCAAAAGTTCATAATATTCATCATAGTTTAGCATTTGAAGCTTTTTCAGGAAATTTGCAAGGATGCCGGCCTAGTAGTGTGAGTTTCCCCCTTGTGGAAGCTGTCATGAAGAAAGCCGTTAAGGAATGGCACTAGAGCCATGGAATCCTGCAAATAGCCACCTAGAAGAGAATTTCTAGATGGTTCAATTGTGAGGTGAATCTAAGGTAAAGTCATTAAGCATATGCAAAATCTTGGGTAAAAGTACCTTCATCTATTTTCCTTCATTATATCGATTCTTTTTGGCTTATGTGATTTTTAGTAATGTGGGCCCTATGGGGAAAAAATCCTTTAAGGATTTCCTATTAGGGAATGGCTTTAGGTGGATGGCATCCTGCATGCAGAGTTCTGCTTGGCAGAACTCACATGGAAATTTTCCTTCCTAGGTTCATTTAAATTCTCTAATCTAGGACTTTTGGTCTATGAAGACCAAAGTGTGGGGTGTGGCCAAGGTTCTACCGCTAAACAACGGCTTTGGGAAAATTTCATTCTACATACAAAATTCTGCATGACAGAACCCACCTCATCCTTTGTCTTAGTCAATTTTTGCATGAGAAACTTTGGTGTGTGCATGAGGTTGCATCTAGTTGATTTAGCTTAGAGGTTGGATCAATTTTTAGAAGTGTGGGAATTGAGCATGAGGGTGCCACATAACGGGGCACTATTGGTTATTTTCCTCTAAGGAGTGGCTTTATAATGATGGAATTACAATAGTATCAAACCACATGACCAGACCCACTGACGAGGCTCACCTAAAGGCTTGACTTATTTCTTTTAGTATCAACTGCATTGATGGGTTTGGGGTCTGCATAGTGGAGAGATTTGCTTGCTTTGCCATTAGTGAATGACCCTAGGGTGATGGCCACCCACAGGTGATGGTATGCATAGATGGACTCACAAAAGGTGTCTAGCCCACAATTTCATTTGGTAAACTTGAATTTCTTGCTTTGAGGAAATGTAGCTAATGATACTTGCATAGAGGTATGATGCAAGTATTTTTCCATTGAAAGATTAGTCGAGGGGTAGCGACCTTCATCATGAGGTGGCCCGCTTGATCATGCCTGCCAAGGGCTTCAACTTAGCTTCTATTGATCCAAATGTTTATTACTAGGGGCGGTGATGTTAGATGCAAGGTTTGTAGGTTGAGAGGTCAATGGATTTTAGTCGCTAAAGAACAACATTTGCTAAGAAAACTTCCCATGATGGAATCTGGTGGGGATGAACCCACAAGGAAACAAAGACTTAGAAAATTTTCCTAAGGCTACTTAATTTTAATGTGAATGTGGGATTAGGACAACAAGTGGTCATTGGGTTCTTGCCATTGAGAAAAAACTTTGTAAGGATAAATTTTCATGCAAAAACAGATGAAAACCCCAAGAAAAACCCTCATTTTCAATAGAGTACAGATGTAGAAATGAGGCACACAAGATCTTTTACTTTAAACATTAATTGAAATTGGGTTTAAAAAGATGAAACTAGGGTTTGATGGATTCAAATTTTAAATAACTAAAACCCTAGCTTTAGAATTGCTTCAATAGTTTAAACACTTAGTGAAGAAAAAACATGGATTCATACCTTTATATTGCATAGGAAACTGAAGCAAATATGACTCAAATCTTCCAGGAAACATTGTGCGCGCAGGAGGTCTCCTCTTCTCCTTCTAAATTTGAAAATATAGGGTGAAAATGATATCCAAGGAGTGGCATATTTATAGGAAATCTGCCATTAATGGTGAGCATTAATTATCAGTACGATGGGACTTGGGGTAGCCAAGGTTGTGGAAACCTATGCCAGCATGGAAATTCAGTGAAGAATTGGATGGTGAAGGTGGATGAAGAGCTTGCCATACAGGTAGATGCAGTAGGAAAGATGCAAAGAGTGACAAGCTTGGACGACAACCTACTAAGGGAGACCCTCAATTGCAGATCCACTAGGCCTGATGGATGTGATGACAAACAAAAGGAGGAATCTTCCAACTCAAGTCCCACAAAAACTCCAAACTTAGTGTAAATTGGGTAGATGAATTTGGTCAAGGTGAGTTTAATGAATTTGAGGAATGCGATCATTTTAGGCTAAAAAATAGGGGCACACAAAATGAGGAAAAATCAAAATAACCTGGTGAGAGTGAATTGGAAAGAGGGGGTCTGCAGTCTGAACGGGGCATGTGTGCTATTGGCACAACAGGTTTTTTCCAAATATTTGAACTATGTTTTTCACAAGGTCAAGTCCATCTTCACTTTCAAGCATGCAATAAATGTTTTCTATAGTAGGGATGGTGGTAGTTGAAATGTTGTTATTGTACACTTAATGTTGTTGGTTTACTAAATCTATATGAATGTGAATTATATTTTCTTGTGAAACACTAGCAACCATAGTTTCAGCATACGTCATACTACTTGAAGGCATGGAATATTTAAGGGTATAGTCCATACCTAGTGTACTAGTTTCAATACTATAAGTGAAAGAGATAGACAACCCAAGATCCACAACAATTGTTCTATTGTGGGATGAGATGAGTCTTAAACTTCATCTCACTACAATATTAGCAATAGGACACCAAATACTCATTAAAGGGATACTAAACACAAAATGAATGCAAATGCAATTTAAGCTAAGAACAATGAAATGAATATAACAAAAAATTTGTAAACTAAAACAAAAAGTTATCAACAGAAAACATAAGCTTAGAAACAATGTTTTAAATGCCTGAAAATGTAGTGCATAGTCTACATTGGGACTGATTTTTCCAGAGGGGCGTATGAGTCCCAATGAGGATTTTTTTCAAAATTTTAAAAAAAAATCAATTGATTTTGATGCTTTTTATGTTGTATGATCTATAACCTAAGTGAAAATGCTGATTTTATATGAATTTCCATGATTTGAGATGCAAAAATGCAAGCTATATGCACTTTCACTAATGCAAAATAAGAAACCCTAGAATGCCAATTAACTAATGTAAACCCTAATGCAATGTTAATGCAATAAATATATAGCATGATGATGCAATCCAAATTAGAATTATGATGTTCTAAATGTAAGTTCACAAAAATGAAGGGTAGATATTTTGCTTGGGTTCTAGGGTTTTGGACCTAGAATAACAAAACTCCACACTCTCATTCAAGGATGACCCTAGAGATCTATATCCAATGGAGAAAGGGAAAAAATATCTGGCAATAGGGTTGTACTAGGGCTGATTATAAACTAATGAGGGGTTCATCACCAAGTTATGATTTGGAAAGACAAGTGCAATGCAAGATGAAATGTTTAATCCTAATATAATACAATCTTCCACTAAATGACCTAGAAATGCATGTAAAAAAAATTATAATGGTGCAAGATGAAATGTGTGCACTTGGAAATATGAAGATGACTAGATGGAGCTTTGAAATGCTAAAAATAGTAACTTTAATGCTGACTAGGACTCATATGCCAGGATGGGAGAATCAATCCCAGATCTAGGTTTCTATGTAGAAACAAGAACCTAACAAGTGGGTATTTGATATAAAAACTTGAAAATTGACCTAAAGTGGGACACATATGCCAGAAATGGTGTACTACTCTAGTTAGGTTTTTTATAAGCTTCAAAGTTTGAATCTGGTCTTCAAGGTCTTCTCTACACTTCCTAATTTATTTCCTGACCCTAAACCTGATTTGCAACCTATAGAAGTCTTCCAAGTATCTCCAATGCAAGGTGACAATTTTGAACACTTTGAAAAATTTATTCAAACTTAATCTTCAATGTGTCTTCAACCTAACCTACAAATCACACACTAAAGAGAGGGAAATTTTTTTTATTTTTTTTTGTAGAAAGTGGTTTTCCTTGGTCAAACCCTATTTTGGTAATTAAACCTTGAAATGAAATGAAATAGGAATGGAGAATGATGAATGAAAAAAATATGATGTTGCTACTCACCACAACCTATTAATAAGAGGCTACAAACATGTATGAGATGGCTCCAATGGTTGTATATCTTGACTCTTTCTTTAATAGGATAGATATCGGATTGAATGCTAGCTTGAATCATGAAACCCTACATCACAATTGTTAGCTCAAAAATAAACATGATGCATGAATATTTTGAAATGATGTTTGATGCTTGAATAATGCTCTAAAATTCTTGATAATCTACTCTTAAGACTATTTTTCATGCTCTTGTAAACACTTGAATTCTCTTGTGAACTCAACTTTTCTATAAGGATGCTCATTCAACTTGCTAGGTGTAAAACGAGTGAAAGAAACTTGTATTTATACTTATGCAAGAATTCCCAAAAATTACAACACTACAAGCTGAAATTAGATCTAGGAGGAAAAATTCCTGCCAAGAATTTGAATTAATTTTTATTTTGGGCCACATGGGACTCATACACCCAAGGTTGCGTATGAGTCCTATTAGGCATAATTCATGGGACCAAATTCAGATTTTTTTAGAAAGGTGTAAAATCAGGACCGAGACCCAAAACCTTAGCTGGGACTCATATGCCCAAGGTGGTGTATGAGTCCCAGACCACTAAATATAGGCCACACAATCTAAAAACACCTTTATTATGATTGGATGTTGGTTTTTGTTAGGATTATCCTCAAAAAGATGCAATAAATAAGGATTGTGGATGTAAAATAAGACCAATTAAAGCATAAAAAAGCCTAATTATTTATGAAAACCCTAGAAAAGTGTGAAAATGTGTTATAACACTTTACAACACTCTAAATAAGGTTTGGTTAAGTTTATTTAGTGTGAAGAACTTTTTCTGCCTCAGTCATTTTCATTTTTTGGCTTGCATAAAAGTATTCAGCTTTGGGTGGACCCACACTCAAATAGAATGATAGAAAAGATGTGCAATGTGCCACGTGGTCATTGTGCAACTTTCATCTTTTATCTTCCTTTCAGGAAAGAGTTCGGGACATGTGTTGACTCGTCAAACATTTTCTTGGGAGCTATGTTCATAAGCTTGGGAGTTTCCACATTACTGAGATGTCATCTCTTCACCATGAGATATTTTCACTTCCTACAGAGTAATTTGATTGAGGATTTTGTCAGAGTTGGCTGGCCTTTTCTATTCTCTTTCTCATTTTTTGGGATGAAAGTTTTGAGACGGTGACTGGGAGTGATGTGATAGGTCAACTGGGCTTTTTTCCAGGCTATTTTTCTTAGGATTTGATTGTTTATGATCCTCTATCTTTGCTAAAATATCTAAAGGATATTTATACAGTAGTTAAGAATTGATGTGCATAGATCGTTGCAACCTAACCAAAGATCAATGATCGGATTGTGTGCTATTAACTATCAACACCTAGTGGCAATTACTTCTAAGCTGAGGCAGTGTGCATATTTTGTTCTGGCTATATAAGGAGGGTGACGACACAAAAGAAGAAGTATTTTCCAAGATATATTTTCTTTGTTAAGAAAAGTTTCTTTACTTTTCTTAGGGTTTGAGAACTATTTTCAGAAGCAAGTTGCAGAACTACTTTACTTTGGCATGTTATATCTATTAAGGTTTAAACTATTGTCGGATTAGCATCCGACCTCTGTTTCAAAGTTCATTTGATATTTAAAAGAATGAACTATTGAGGAGAAATTGTTGAGACTATACATGTATGACCTTTTTCAAGTTTTATTTCTTTGTATTATCATTCTAAATGAAACACTATGTCTTGCAAGCTATATCTAGGTAGTTTAAGTAGTGGATTTCTATGCTTTATGCTTGTATGGTAGAGTAGTGGCTTAAGAAAACTCGACTATGTCATTGAAATTCTCTATTTTTTTGAAAGTTATTATTTTAATGTGCTATGCTATATTAGGAGGAATAGTTCGTGTGATTTGTGAAATATTGTTCTGTTACCCATAAGAAATATTTATGTTTGATCGGACCTTAATGAACACTTCCTATGAAAAGATTTGAATGTCTTCACTATGCTTGAAGTTAGTCTTTGTTGTTCATTCTCTTTCCAACAATGAATGGTTGTGACATTCTATGTCTATTTATATCAATCATAGGAATGATTTGGATTTGAAATGTTGTAAAAGCTTTGGTACATCACCTTTTATGTTTTATGTTTACATTTTCTTCTCCCCTTATCTCAAAACCCCAAAGAAGAGCTGACTTTCTATAAAAACCTCAGAGGTATTCAGTGAGATGTAATTTGTCCCCCACTCACTGAATTTCCCATAAGACTATCAGAGAGGCGCAACCTTTGATGATCAACAGTTCTTTTTCTGGCACACCTAGTGGGACAAAAGTGTTCCAAAAGCTTGATTAGAAGTTAGAAATATTTCTTGAATTAAGCTAAGGAAGGAAACTGAAAGTTTCATGCCCAGATTCATAAGAAGAGCATCCTCAAGAGGCCACTTCCAATACTCTTAGTTACCTACCTCAATCCCTAGAAGGAGAAGACTTATAGGTTTTGTATCACATGTAAGGAGTAATAGAGCGAAAAGTCAGAGCCTAGTATCTAGATCCTTATCTACTCCACCTGAAGGCTTAAACTTCCAAATAAGATTACCTATATATCTGATTCATAGGAATATTCTCTTTATGGCTCTCATACCTCCCCCTACTGCTAGAAATTTCATAACATGGGGTAGTGGTAGTTCGCTACAGCTGCCCACACCACCAGATGTATGGTCTGCTATACGTGATAATGCCCTCAAGGCTATTCCAAGATTCTCCAGAGAAGATTTCATGACCCGATCCAAACACCTTTAAGATATAGTGGAGGTATGTAGGGTACATAACATATTGGAGGAAAAAATCACATTGAGGCTGCTAGCTACCTCTTTTAAGGGGAAAGCTCAAGATTGGTATTGATCTTTGGCCTTGGATTCTATCATCTCCTAGGACCAGCTCAGACAATTCCTACTCGAATGCTTCTTAGAAAAAGGTGACCACTCCTTGTTGCTACAACAACTAATTACCATCAAAAGGGCTCTACATGAAGCCATGAGCGACTTCAGCAGTAGGTTCCACAAGACTTGGTAAAGGATCCTCATGACTACTCAACCCCAGACTACCATGGCATTCATGTTCTATCTAAGGGCCTTTAACCTAGATATCGTAGTCATGATAACTTCCATGGGAGGGGATATCTTGTCCGATGCATATGAAGTGGTGGTATGCAGAGAGAATAATATGATCGATGTCAGAAAGCTTCTAGGTTGGCCACCAATGCCAGTGTTTGCAGAAATATCTAATAGGAATCAGGAAGAAGCCACTCCAAGCACTCGTACAACACAATTAAAGTTGGTCACCCCACAGTCTGTGTAGTTGCATCCTACTACTCAAGCAAGCACATCAAATTTTTCTTTGATGATGGTGGATATCATCGATATGAAGGATCTCATGTAGAATTTTGCTAACAAATTGGTCATTATCAAATGACAACAAGTGATGCCTCCAAAATCAAACACTCAAGCCTATGGTGGAGGAAAGTCATCTTATCAACATAATTCATATCAAGGATCCTACTGAGGAGGAGGTTACTGACGGTCCTTTTGGCACAACAACATGCAAACATAATATTGTTACTCTGTTTCTCCTGAAAGAGAAAGATGATCACATGGATATCTTAGCTCCCAAGGTCTATGTAGTTGGTTATTAATTGTGCTGATGTCCCTTAGTGGTCAATGTAACAGTAATGTTCAAGGGGCCTGCTGGTGTTGAGCTTTTGGATTATTATGAGATCAAACATGAAATGAAACCTAATTTAATTAGGGTTTTTAAAGAAACAACAAAAGATAGGTTAGAGCTTTGGAACATAAAAGAATGATGATTCTCCTAACTTAACAAGACTTGCTACCTTTCAAGGAGTTTGTTAACTAAAACTGCAGAACAAAGCAAACTTGTGATTGACACACAACCTCTTTCATTCACAGTGCTAATTCAAATAATTGATTTTAAGTTACCAATTAAATAAAACATAGAATAACATTTTCACTCCTTGAAGACTTCACAAATCAAATGATTAACTTAAGACAAACACCATTCTAAAACACAATCTGAAATAGATTTTAATCTGGTTGCTTCTACTGTTAGTGAAATAGATAAACAACAATTACAAAACTGGCACAATCACCAGTGTACAAAAAATCTGTGATTCCAAATTGTTTCCATTTATATTAAGAAAACTTGAAAGATCCATTACAGACTATTTTGAATCTAACTCCTAACTAAGAAGACAAAAGAGGCTCCTATTACAAAGAATCAAGAAGCTGTCCTATCTTTTCTAACTGACTTTCTCTCTGATTTCTAACTCTTTTCTAATCCTAGAAGTTCTCTATGAATTCTTCTCTACAAATGCTCTACAAGTTCTAACCTCAAAAAACTCTAACCTTTTCCAAGAGGCCAGAATGCTTTATATATAGGGTGCATCAAAAAGAATGCATTGTCCCCCTGTATTAAGGTTTTTACAAAATATCTGCTTCCAGAAGAGTCGACTCTCAGATCTTTCTGAAGAGTTAATGCTATATTCAACGTGAAGCCTTGTTGTCCATGCTGATGAAGGATTTCTATCCTCAAGAGAAGCCTTTTTAGATCTTTTTGGCAGCGGCAACATTAACTCTTCTATCTTCGTGTCCACCTTTGAACTCTGTTGGAGTCACCTTGAATGCTCAGAATATCTCCATCAATACTGATCTACCTCTTTGCTAGTAGTCACTACAGCTGTCCCTATGAGTGATAGTTTCTTCTTCCCTTCGACTTCCTTTCTATTCTGGACTTCTCTGTATGTTGACCATCCTCTGGAAGCACCATTGGGCCTCCTTGCAGATCTGAACACCGTCACTTGAGCCGATCCATCGTCATCTACTCTCAGAAGGAATCCATCCTGCTTGCTTTCTGTTGATCTTCCCTCGCAGGAGTAGTCAATCGGTCAAAGGGACCGATGAGTCACTCTTTTGGCTCCTTCTGATTGGTCGGGCATATGCCAAGTGAGATCCTCAGGCGGTCAAAGGTGGTCTGACCAACATCGCATGTTGGTGAGTCATTTCGGCGAGCTACAAAATCATATCGAGCTCGCAAAACCTATCGTCAATATTGCATTCTTTTGACAAGACCACATGGCAAAGTCTTTCTTCTCTCAGCGAGCACATTCTGTATCACCAAGAATCCTTCGTTTCACTAAGAGCTCTCATCGAAGCCCCCCTTTCATTCTCCCTGAGCTTACTCCTATCGACAAGACTTTCCTGCGTCGGTAAGACATCATAGCGAAGGCACTTCATTCGCTTAGAGTCTTACCGATTTCTTCTTGTTCTCTCCAAGCTCTTTTGTTTCAGTGAAACCTTTCCCCTTCGGTGAAACCTTTCCCCTTCGGCGAGACCTTTTACCGAAGGCTATACCTCTCGGTGCACATGTTTCTTCTCCTCGAAACGAATCCTGTCGATGAGACATTTTGTGGTCGGGGAGACCTTAAGGTGAGCTTTTGTTTTCTCCTCGAACTTATTCTATCGGCAGGAGTCACGGCAATGCCAGACT
>VDFB02153952.1:0-13256 GCA_007258455.2 Sequoia sempervirens
CTCCTACCTCTCCCCCTCCACCTCCTCCTCCCCTGCCACATCCACCTCTGGTACCCTGCATCCACCTCCGCATCCTCCTCCTGTCTCTCCCCCTCCGCCTCCTCATGTCCCCCCACCTCTGGCTCCCTCTCCTGTCTCCCCTCGCCCTCTCTCTCCTGTCTGGGCTGCTCCATCTCCCCCTCCTCACCGAACTCAGGGATAGCATCTAACGCTACCCTCGCCATGCCCTGTCGCACCCTGCAACCTGGTACCTGTCCGTCCCACCATCGCCTCCTGCCCTCTCCACCATCGTCTCCACCTTGACCTCTGTCTCCACCACAACCTCCATCTCCACCTCGACCTCCATCACCACCACGGCCTCCGTCTCCACCTCGACCTCCATCATCACCCCTGCCTCCATCCCTCCCTCCATCACCACCCCTCCCTCCATCTCCATCCCTGCCTCTGCCTCTGCCTTTGCCTCTGCCCCCATCTCTGCCTCTGCCCCCTCATCTGGCTCATGGCACTCGTGGAATCACTGACCACCTGTCAACTGGTGCTGGCCCGTCAGGATCTGTCAATGACATGGGTTGGCGTGCCTACCACCATAGATCATAGGCTGCTGTCATACCTGGATCTACCGCCCCACCTCTCCAACCCCAGGCCTGGGCTACTAGCCCGTCTATCTGCTATGCCGCAAAGGCCACTGGGATGGCCAGTCCCCATGCATACTCTTTGGACAATCGGGCATACTCTGCCGTCCCCATGGGTACATCTTGCTGCTCCCCGAACTATCTCAGTACACACTGCAGTAGGTACATCTCAATAATCAAGGATGTCTATAATGTCCTGCCAATAAGGTATCGATACTACCTGCAAAAACTCAGATGATCATCCTCATCATCCCATGCCTCACAATCCCTGTAGGGCCTCCAGATGAACATCACCATGGTATCAATCCGATGCCGCCACCCCCCTGTCTCACCCATATAAGTCTACTATAATGCGCCGACATAGTAGTAGGAATAAGGCATCCCCTCAGCTAGCTGTGGTCTGTCGATAGGAGGGCAGAATATGGCGATATGCTCCCATGCCCAGATCATCATCAGTGTGGTCCCACAGGAGATACTCTCTCCTCTCCTGTATACAACATCATGCAGCTGATGATAAAGCATCCCTAGCAAACAGGGACCCCATGCATAAACTGTCCTGTCTCTCCTCATGCCGACCAGGACATCCCCCCAACCAATTGGAAATCTGTGTCCTCGTTGGTCAGGAACCAAAATGCCACCAATAAGAGTCGCTAGGAATGCATCAAAGCAACTGTAGTGCTCCGCTAGGAAATCCCAATGGATCTCGTAACCCTGAATGCTGAGTCCGGCACCCTGATTCTGGTAGTACGCCCGAAAGGTCTGCTCGCCATGACGTGGATCGTACACGATCCGCTCCCCTCAAATCAGAATCTGGAGGATACGGTAGACGTCCTCCAAAGTAATGGTAGCCTCACCTGTCGGCAGGTGAAAGGAACAAGTCTCGGAGTGCCATCTCTCGCACAGCACCGTCAGCAAACCCTTGTTCACCCGAATGGCAGGCATGAATGCAGCATAGAATAAGCCAAGTCTCATCAATCGTCGCCGCTCTAGCGGGCCTAGCTGATCGCCAAACCGAAAGGTCCTCGGTCTACTCTCTCTCATGTAAATAGGGGCAAGCTGCCTCTGCAAAAAGACGAACATGGCATTAGCACCTTTTTGGACAACTATAACCATCATGGAAAATAAGGGCATGAAAGCATCAAAGCAAATTAAGTTAAGAAAATAGGCAAATGCATCGCAAACACGCAATTGCGTCTCAAAAAAACAATTGCGTTGTTCCAAACCTCAAATTCGTCTCACCACATCAAATGCATCAATTGAAGACACTTGCGTCACGAAATTCTGCGTTTGCACCACAACATTGCGAATGCGGCGCGACGTACCATTTGCGACATTCAGACAAGCAATTGCATCGCAACATTGCGATTGCGGCACTTGAGCAGTCAAATGTGACTCGGTGAAGCACTTATGTTGCACCAAATATCAAATGCGGCGCAAACCGCTGGTGCGACTCATTTTTTCCTTGCACTTGCGTCGCGATGCATCAAATGCGGCGAATGCGAAGGCAATTGCGGCTTACGCGAACGCATATGCTTCGCGGTGCATTCGTTTACTACCCTAGAAAGCATTAAAAAACACGTAAAACAAGAAAATGACAAAGTGGGATTAGGGTACATACCGCCAGTCCTGAGCCCTCTGGCCGTCTGAAGGTCCTCACGATCTCTCTGCGGTGCTCTGTCACTGGAATAACCATCGTAGCTACTGCGCCTTTCGCTCTGAGCTCTCAGGATTCGCAAGGTAAATAGTGAAAGTGAATTCACTTTTACCCCTTTGACAACCTATTTATAAGGTCAAAATGACATTTTTCAACCACAGTCAATACTGGAGGCTCATTTCCGCACCTTTGACCTCCATGTAAGTTGCTTTAAACATGTCAGATTCTGGAGCCGACTACGTCGCTGTTTTTCTAGTTATCAAATTAATTTATCGGGACCTTTTGCAAATTTTTCTGGCGCCGACCCAAAATTTGAAAATTTCCCGAGGGGGCAGGAATACTCCGTACCTTCACTGGGGCATATTCTTGAATTGTTTTCTTTATCACAATGCGACAAGCGACATTATGAAAAAGAGAGGCAAAATGTAGACACCTAAAAATGACCTAGGCCTGCAAGCTTCATTTTTACCACTTTCGTCCTTGCATAATTAAGTTATTTAATTATGTCCTTGGTCCACATTCGACTATTGATTAAATAATTCATAATTATTTAATTAATTCATGTCATTTGTTCCTCCTTGATTATTAAATAAATAAATATTATTTATTTATCTAATACGTCATTAATTATCTAAGTCTTCCTTTAAATTAAATAAATTTCATAATTTATTTAATTCCCTTTTGTCATTTATGTCTTCTTGATTAATTAAATAAATTTTAATTACGTCACTAATTAAATCCCCTTCTAAAAATTAAATAAATTCTTATTTATTTAATTTTGTCCACTTTCCACTATAATTAAATAATTATTCTAATTATTTAAATATTCATTAGCTTTTTCTCTCATCAAAACTAAATAAATTTGATTTATTTATTTTAGTCAATCCTCTTGAATTTTGAATTAAAATCATTATTTAATTCAAAACAATTCTTTTGTCACATTCCTCCATAATTAAATAATATCTTTATTATTTAATTATTTACTGGTCAACTGGAGTAAATAAATTTTATTATTTAATTTCTCCAGCAACCTCTTTTTCTGTGCCAGTCTTATCTTCCAAATTTATTCTTGTCTTTTGACATCTCATTTAATTTCGACCCTTGATTGAATTATCTTATAATTCAATCTTGGCCCTTCGTCCTTATCATTGCCTTAATTTTGACCTAACCCTAATGCACATAGCAACATTTAATCTTAATCATTGATTCTAGGGTTCTGGTCATCTTTTCGTCCTGGCCACACATTCAAAATTGTAGGTTTTATAAAAGGGAAATTTTGTTCTCATTTGCCTCTCTCTCTTAGCTCTTGGTCTCTCTTGTGCTCATATTTTAACTTAGGCTATTATTATTGTTATGGTCATAGTCACTTATAGCCATTGTCATTTTAGTCCATTGTGAGGTCATTTTGTTTTATGAAAATCCTTCAACACTTGCATAGGGCTTAGTCATTTGTCATAGTTGCTCATACAAATATGAGGGGACATTTTAATTTACTGCAAGCTAGGAGGTGTAACAAAGGTCAACCATGAAAGGTGGAGACTTAGGGTAACATTGTCCCTTTTGTCTTCACATTATTTCCTTTGTACTTTGTTATTTCATTGGAAATTTAATGTTATTGTGCTAACCCCTCTAACAACAAACTTTGGAATTTTCCCTTGATCACACCTATTAAGGGAGGACCCATTCACCATCAAGGGTGAATGGGCCCTGGCTCAACTTACCAAGACCAAAATTTTCCCAATGAAATAATATTTTAACTAAATTATGATTTTCAAGATAGATCTTTGGGAGGTGTCAAAATTAAAGCCTAGATTTGAATCAAAAGGGGGTTAATAACTCCAATTAACCACAATTAACTAAGACCACCTAGATAAATGTGAAACTGCTTTAAAACACTTTACAAAACTTAAAGAAGGCAAGCATTAATGTGTACATTTTTTATTGAAAAGGAGCCCATTAGGCTTAATTAAGCAAATACATCCTAGAAAAGATTGAAAGTGTGATACACCACTTTAGAACATCCTTGCAAATGATCAATTAAGGCATGTTTTAGTTAAATATGTTAGAAACCAAGATCAGATTTGCAAACCAGAATAGACCTTCCACATAAGAGAAAAATCAAAAGGCAGATATTTGCAAGAAGATGTGCAAATTGATATATTCAAGAATTCAATAATTACATGATAATGATTTGCTTTATAAAATTAAAGATATGCATAACCCTAATCTTATCTTGAGCAGCAAGATAGCTTGACAAGATAAGGATGACAGCTAATTAACCTAGGAATTAAATAATTACCTAAGTAAACTTATGTAAAGTGTAATTAAATATTAATTACACCAACACCCCCCCATGAGTGCAACTTAGGGAGAAGCAAAATTATTATGCAAAGATGAGTCTCGACAACAAGGCTTGATCAGGTACTCATTTACAAATGCAATGATGAGGTAGAGAAGGAAAATGCAGTGGGAAAAAACCCCCTACAATGAGATGACTGCTGCAAATAAGCACTGGAAGAACACTGTGGAGTAACACTGGAACCACAATTTGAAAAGCAAGGAAAGATACTTCTTTCTACAACTGAAACCAAAACTAGAATCATGATAATGTGATAGCAGACTCGATGCCACGGAACACTGGAAAACTCACAAACTGGAACAACCCTAGAATCTATGAAGCAACAGTAGATGATGTGATGAAGGAATCTAGAAGCCATGTATCTCGATGTTGATGTCAAACTGTGACTGAAACTGTTCCATGGGAAGGAGTACCAAAAATAGACTCTGGAACAATAACCATAAAAACATGGCCCTCAAACTAAGAAGAATCTAAACCAATGTGGATCAATAAACATAATCTCTCAACTAAAGTGTGAAACAATGAATCCGATATGTGTCAAGAAATAGCAAGAATATGGCCAAAATAAACTAGGTAGCCAGATAACCCATACGAGTTGCCAAGAAATCAAAATGTATATGGAGATCAAAGTGAAAACTACACTCTAATCAGATTATTATGCAAGAAACCCCCCTGAATGGAACTTTATCATAGTTCATTTATTACAATAACCCAATTATTGTAAGGAGAGAATGCTAAACATGCATAAACATAAAATATGATGAAGTGGTACTGAAATGAAGTACAAATGTTCAATTTTCACCTTTCCAACTGCCAAAACATCCAAGTAATCTCCAAAAGACCCATCAAGACAACTCTAGAATAATGAAAAACTTGGGAAAAATATAGAAAAAAGTGTATGGACAAATAGATAGAGCTCCTCAATACCTTTCCAACGCCTCAAACAAGACGAAAATCGGAGATCGTGGCAAAAAGTTCTAAGCTCTAAAGCCCAAAATGAACATCTAACTTCAAACAGAAAAAAAAAGTAGATAAAAAGAAAATTCTAAAAAATAACCTATACCACTGGAAAGTTCTTGGAACTAGCTTTCCAGTGATATCTCATTTGCTTGATTTCGATACCATATACCCAAGTTATGACCAAAAGAAAAAAACTGCTCCTTTAGGAAAAATCAAGGCAAGAAGGGGGCTTGGAGCGTCGTACGGATGTTCACGTCATGCTGACGTTACCAATTCATGAGCTCAAAATTGACGGCCATGTGGCTATTGGGGAAAAAAATGCCCCCTATCAGGAAAAAATGGACGACTACTGGAATATTCCCTATGGGTTCAGAATATTCAGAAGAATCTGGATGTGCCGGTATATACTTTTCTTCCGGTATATGCTTCGCCATCACTGGAATATTCTGATGTCGGTCGCTTGGGTGACATGGGGCTCCTGGTCCCCATAGGACCGCTAGCCTAGCTGAATGGGCCTACGGGGGTGGAGCGGAGGGCCCCCGATCCTCCATGTGACCAGGGGTGCTAGTGGAGGAGCTCGCAGGGGTTGATAGAAGCACCGACGCGACAAATGAGAACCTCATTTTTTAATTTTTTTTTAAAATGTGCCTCGATATACATGATGGGGAGGTTGTATGGCCCCCCAGACAATTTTTTTTTTCCTCCTAGATCAACTCCACCAAAATGCTCCAAAAATTTGGCTACCCCCAAAACTTGCAAAAAATCTCCTAGTCTGAAACCCTCACAGATCTGGCAAATGATGGCCAAAATCTACAAAATAAAAGTCAATCCTGACATTTTCCAGCACTATGAATCCAATGGTGAAGCCTGATCTGATCCAAAATGCCACATGAATGAACTCAAGGCATGATACCCTCAAGGAATCCTGAACGAACCCTGCAATGATTTTCTCAAAAATATGAGAAGGGGCTATAAATCAAGGCTCTGATACCATGTTAGAAACCAAGATCAGATTTGCAAACCAGAATAGACCTTCCACAGAAGAGAAAAATCAAAAGGTAGAGATTTTCAAGTAGATGTGCAAATTGATATATTCAAGAATTCAATAATTACATGATAATGATTTGCTTTATAAAAGCAAAGATATGCATAACCCTAATCTTATCTTGAGCAACAAGATAGCTCAACAAGATAAGGATGACAACTAATTAACCTAGGAATTAAATAATTACCTCAGTAAACTTATGCAAAGTGTAATTAAATATTAATTACACCAACAAAATAAAGGTCATATAATAGCGTGAATGTGTACAAAAAATTACAACACCACTCCAAGACATCATTAGTTCAACTTTAATGTCAATTATCAAACCAAGCAAGGGAAAAGCTACTTTTTCTATTACTACATTTTTCCCCCACTTTAGTGAGAGGATGACCCCATATCAAATTCACACTAAAGTATACATCCAAAACACTTAAAATTATGCAGCAATAACAAAGACACATGATCATACCCTATCAAAGGCCAAGAAAAATAAAAACAAAAACAAAGGATCAAGCACAACCGATTCAACATTATGTGAGGCAGTGGCTATTTTTCCATAACATATGATGCTCACTCTACGGTAGTGGAACCTTAGTCTATCCACTAGGTGAGTTATCCCAACAAGGTGGAAAATAAGAGAATCATATTAGCCTCTCATACCATACTGAAGCTATCCTCCTGACAACTTCGATAAGGCACCACAATGACAATGCTTTTGTAAATGTTTTTTGAATTTCATGTAAAACAATTTCTTAAAGGGTATTTTGCTTTGTTCGTGTACTGATATTCCTCTTAGGGAGCATTATTCCTAATGTCTCCAAGAGAGGACAAGTAAAAAGTGTAAGATCATTGCCCATGGGAAGCCTCATTTCCATCAATCCATGATAGTAGATTGTACACTCTTAGACATCATCAAACCTAATGAAACAACCAAGAAGAGGACACATCACAAAAAAAAAAGAAGGAAAATCACACCATGAAATTTTCCAAAATATGTCATCGATGTATGCCCCCACTTTAAAGTGGTTTATACACCATTAGTGTGAGTAATTTCTTTAAAGTAGCCAATGGTTTTCCTAGGACATGAGAGCCTTCCTTAGAAAACCCTATGCCAAGTCATATGTTTCCAAAGCAAGCTACATCATGAAATAGGAAGGAAGGGTTGCCCCCACAAATACATAAGGGATCTATGGATTTAGGGTCAGTATGTTTGTGCTACAATGTTTTCATAGAGCATGGAACTATCATAATTCCCCAAATACTCACAAAAATAGAAGAATGACACAAAGAAAGGGAAAAAAAAGAAACCCCTTTTGGGTCAACATGGAAGAAACGTGAATGTATCAATGCCTTGCAACATCATCAAAAAAGGAAAACACAAGACAAATGAAAAAGATAAAGAATTTTTTTTGGGTCAACATGGAAGAGACATAAAGGTCTCAATGCCTCTCGTCATCCCCAAAAGGAAAACATAAGAAAAATGAAAAAGATAAAGAAGAATATGTTGGGTCAACATGGAATAGACATAAATGTCTCGATGCCTTGCATCTTCCCCTAAAGGAAAATACGAGGGAAATGAAAAATAAAATTTTGACATAGAGAAGAATGAAGCTACATATAGAAGAATGCACAAAAGATAAAGGAACATCAAACGAAATATCATGGGGGATCATATTATGCACACACAATCACATAAAGAAACATGAAAAAGCAAAACACTAGTAAGGCATATGGGAGTCAACCTAAAGCAGGTCGTTTACCTCCCAATCTTGGTCAGTATAAATAGAAGGTGGGAAACTAGCCAAAGGGACAACATCAAGTGTTGAACTAGGAAATGCACCAATTTCAATACTCTTATTAGGATATTTGTCATTTAAGCTCATGGAAGAAGAAAACAATGTATTCAACTCATCATACACTTGTTCATCAATCTTTGCAATGTCAATGTCATTGTCAAAGTTAATCATAGCAGAAGATCGAATAAAAATGGCCATACAATGTTCTTGTTTATGTTGAGGGGAGGGTTGAGAGTCATCATACATTGCTTTAGATAGGTTTAAATTTTTATTTTCTATGCTATTATTGTTTTCTTGAGTTTGCAATCTACGAGCAATAGCATGACGTCTACATATATGCTCTCTCACACTTTGATTTCTTTTTAGTTTGTTTACAATTTTTTTTTGTGTAAGAGTGGATTTTTCAATCATAGGTTCCTTATCTTCCATAGGAGGACTAGAAGAAGCAATAGGAGGTTTATCAACCACTTTCTATTTGAATTTGTAAAACTATTTTACTCGAGGAGGGACAATAATATTGTTTGTATTATCTCATGGTATCTTGTGGGAAATTGTAGGAGGTTGTTCTATAGATTGTTCTTATATGTTTGGAATTGTTTTTGGTTCAATCATTGTCTCATCAAGGATGGTTGGTTCAGCCATAGGTTGAGGCATGTTTCAAAGGAATAGTTCTGCTATTTTCTCTACCCTGAATTTTTGATATGATTTGAAAAAGAAACCTTCACGAGGCTTGATAGGTTGCATAGGCTTGGGCCAAGAGTAATCTAGTGAAAAATTCTCTTTTTTTGAGGCAGTATATAATCTGCTATGATGCATAGTGAAGATGCCATTAACAAATGGAAACTTTAGACATTTATGGAGCAAAGCCATGGACAACCTAGATTCACATGAAATTGGTCTGATTGTGGGATGATGGAGAATGAGACTGTTAATAATTTTGGTCCCACTTTTAAAGGGAGATCTATCAAGCCTATCGTAGGGAAATCAAATCCACTATGTTTCTTGATATAGCTCATGCACATATAAGAATTCTTCTATGATCACATTCTCTCCACAAACAAGATCAATCAATATCCCATAAGGGGGCTTATTATTGATTCAGCTAGGTATGCAAAGAGGACCATTAGGTGCATGTTTAAGTGTGTCATTTTGTGAGAAAGCGGTGTCAAGAGGTTTTTTAGTTAAGCCCTTATGAGTTCTAGCTTTGATAAATGCTATCATGTCATTCATCAGATGTTGTTCAATGGTATTTGTATTGTCATAATTTGTTTCAACATTCATCACATCAGTCTTTGTTTCACTAGCTTTGACAAATGAAATATTATGCTTAGGCATGGGATTTGTAAATATTTGAAAATTTAGATTAGGAGGAGCTACAAACTTATTACCTTGATCATTCACACCTCTGATTAGTAAATAATTAGAATCAATAAGTTCTTACACAAGATGTTTAAGATGCTTACAGTATTCTATACTATGTCCATTTGTTTAATGGTAATGATAATAAGCATTTTTTTGAAAGCCTTTGGGCAATGGAATAGTAGGGTCACATTCTCTAACAGGAGATAAGGTAAGTATGTTTTTGTCAATCAGCTGCAACATGATATTATGAAGGGTATTGGGTAAAGGAGAAAACTCTCTCTCTCTATCCCCGAAAGGAGTTGTCATTTTCATAGCATCTACTTGGTTATTGTTTTGTTGATGTGTTTGAGGAGGATTTAATTGTAATAAGCCTATATTTTGTTTCTTTAATGGTTGATAATTGTTTTGAGTTGTGGATTCAAACTTTTCAGGATGAATAGGGGGTTTTCACATCATGGCCACCAATGTAGTTTTTATGATCACGAAGGACTGTATATAACAGTGTGAAGGATGGAAACCTAAAAATTTCAAGTTTTCTTTGGAGTTTATCTTGTAAGTTGGAAATGAACATTATTTTAAGGTTGGAATTAGGAATCTCAATGTTCACTTATAAAGTGTTTGGTATCTTCCTATGAAATCATTCACTTTTCATCCTCTTTTTGATTGAATGTCATTAAATTAGCAAGGGTCATTTTGGGACCCATGTGAATATGGAAGTGGTTATAAAAGACATCAATCAATTCATTGAAGGAACCGATTGAATGGTTCGATAAAGATGAAAACCACTCTAAGGAAGTATCTTTCAAGGACTAGAGAATAACTTAGCCAAAAGTTTATCCTCAAAAATGAAATCACTACACAAGATTGTGAAGGAAAACACATGGCTTATGGGATTTCCTTTCCCACCATATTTTTCAAAACAATGGACCTCTATTCCTTGTGGAATTTGTGCTCTTAATATTTCACGGGAAAACGATGTAGACTTGATGTATTGCAAAGGTTGAAAATTATTGTTCTTTTGTAATGTTGCCACTTATTGTTGAAGGGATGTCATGGTTTGCAAAAGTGAGTTAATGAGAGGGTCATTTCGGTTATAAGGTTGATGAGAATAAGGTAGTGTAGTGTATGTATGTGGAGGGCTAGTGAATTATAGGTTATCGAAGGTGGATTGTTGAGGTACTATTGTGTTTGGAGTGTTTCCTATGGTAGTAGGTATGACTATTTTGGTTGGTTGAATGGTATTTATGGGTTGAAATTTTGTTGTAGGTTGGAATGTTGTTGTAGGTTGGAATTTTTTGGTAGGTTGGAATGTTGTGGTAGGTTGTGTACTAGTATATGTAGGAATGGATATTGGTATCATGGAGGATGGGATTGGAATTCCACCTTGAATTTGAGTAGACCCCAAAGCTTGAGTGGAAGTGGTAATTGTAGGGATGGTGTTGGTAACATTAAATAATTTGGTTGTAGGATGTGATTTCATGGGCAATGAAGTATGCTAAATATGATCCATGGAGGGTTGATTCTCAACACTATCAGAAAAAGAGTTAGGAAACCCAAGATACATGGTGAGTGAGATATCGTGGGATGACATGAGCCTCAAACTTTTTCTTATAATAGTATTGTGAATAGGACACCAACTTGTAAAGCTCATACAAGTTTTACAACCCCAATGTGCAAACTCTAGACTAGCAAAGGGACAATGCAATAACCTAGAATGAAATGAAATTTTCATAATCTAAGCAATGTAGTTTACTGATTACACAATGCAATAAGCTGAAAATGAAATGTTTTGATGTAATTTTGAACTTTTAACAATGTACAAAAAATGAAGCCATTTAAGCTAAATGCAATGAAATTGATGAAACAACAAATCAAGAAATTGAAATAGCAAGATAATAGCACCAAACAGAAGCTAAAAACTAAGATTTTAATGTTCTCAAAATTCATATTTGTACCTAATAGGGACTCATTTTCCAATAAGGGCGAATGGGTCCTAGTTAGGTGTTTCTGAGATTTTTTCTATTAATTTTAGAGTGAATTTTGATACTTTTTCAATTTCCAGAAGGTTCAGATCAGACCTGACCAGGGACTTATTTTCTAGTAAAGGAAAATGGATCTTGGTTAGGTATTTTAAACCTTTTTTAATTATTTGCAAGTTTTCAGTTATATCTTTTAGTTCTAGGTTTGATACAGTAAAATGCAACTTCATATTTTCTAGAAATTCAATGCAAAAATGCTATGAAAAGATGAAATGCAAGGCCTAGGTTGAGATGCAATTTTTTTTTCAAATGCAACTAAATGAGATCTAAATGAATGCAAAATGAGTGATTTTTTTTTGTAATTTTCATATTTAAGAAGTGTAAAACAATGCAAATCTAAACCCTATATGATATGCAAGATTTCAATGCAAAAGAAGAAACCCTAAATGATATCTTAATTCAATGTAAATATAAATACAATGAATGAAACATTTTAACTTAAGACACAATGAGAGACTCCAAAAATCAGAAAATTGCAATGTTGAATATGTTGGGTTCACAAATAAATGTATAGGTGAAAATAGGGTAGGCCCAAATGCATGAAAAGGATGATCTAAAAATTATTTTTCTAAGGCCCTTACACTTAAAATTATGTAAAATAAGATGCTAATAACAACCAAAAATGCAACCTAACTGTTATAGACAATATGGAGGATGTTTTTAGAGCATAAAAATTTGTGTACCTGGCCAAAAAGTTGTTGTTTTTGAGTTATGGAGGACTCATTCACATTCAAAGAAAAATGGGTCCTTTTAGGGTTTCAGAAAACTAATTTCAAGATCTTGTTCCTTGATGTTTGCACTCTCAAATTCTCTTTTATCAAGATTTGGAAGCCTATATGCAATTCTCTAGATGATCCAGGTGGATCTCAAAACTCTAAAAATTCAATTGTTCCAATTTCCCTCAAAATAAGCACCATGTCAAAGTGTTCAGGAAACTAGACTCAACACAACTTGAATGAGTGAAAAAGGAGTTCATACGTCAAAGTTATGGATAGTTAGAGTTTGGTCAAACCTTACAACTAGGCAGATATTTTTAGGTGAAAATTTGATCTCAAAATTCATCAAAATTGGCATCAAAATGAAGAGATAATTTCCATGATCCCAACATTTCTTGTTTCATAGAAAAAGGAGCTTGTAAGGTGAAGATATGGCCAATAAAAGTTGAAGGTTGATTGGATGTTGACATGACAGTTGACTGGACGTGGACATGGAAAGTGCAAGTGATGTGGAAAAAATGTCTTCATCTACCACCACTACACCATGCTTTATTTTTGATAAATAAAGTGGTGGAGGTTTATTTTATTTCACAAAATCCATTTTGTGGGATTCCAAGCAGATTTTGTGGGATCCCATGCAAATTTGGTGGGATTTAAAGGTAATGGATTAAAACCAAATCTCCTAAAAATTAA
>VDFB02153953.1:0-27261 GCA_007258455.2 Sequoia sempervirens
AAAGGCTTACCTTCTACTTTTTCTTCACTCGGAGGTCCTTTGCCACCCATTGCCAAGCCACTTAGGTTTATAACCCTCCACCTCATCAATAGTGCTCCTCTCGCAAGAGCGTGTGGGCAGAAACATGCGCTCATTTGTGGTCAGTTCCAAAGCCACTCCTACAACCCTGCCTCAAAAAAAGCTCCACCCATTCGAGTCAACATAAACCCCCACAAAAAATTCAAAAAAAGACAATGTTTGTCCCTTCTTCTCTATTTCACTATCTTTGGCTATCATTTCTCACCTTAACTAAGGAAAATTATTTGTCCCATCTCTACCATTATCATCACTATTTGTAACTTTGGTAGATTCACCAAAAATTGTCTACATGGGCTTTTCTTTTCCAAATTATTTACTAGAAACAAGAGATTCCTTCATGAGTTTTGGTCACTCTCACTGACAACAAACATTATCTTATTCTCACCAGATACATATAAGTAGCCATCTATAGATACATTTTCATTCCATGATGCCTTTCTAGGGACTCAAATACATTCTTCATACAAGGCCTCCTCTACTTTCTCATCATTTCCTTCATCTAGATCAAATTCCAACATGTTTAGGAATTATTCAATGACTAAATCAACTTTAGCATCTAACCTATCTAAAAACATTTTTCTTGCAACCCAAATTTCACACAACGAAGGGATTAGAGTGGAATGAACAACTCCCACTTCAGCATCACTTTCTACTATATACAAGGTGCCTACTTTGTTTCCCCAAGAAATTACCATGGCCCTTTTTATTACTTTCCATCTATTGGATTCACAAGTGACTTCACACCCTTGAGAAGCCAATTGTCTAGTTGAAATCAAGTTTTATTTAAGCTAAGGGATATATCTAATTGTAGTGTCAATTAATGTCATTGGTGACATTTTCACACTTGTTGGAGCCCTCCTTGTGAAATTGGGCTTTGCCTTGATTTAGTGTTGTAATGTGGTTAACACATTCACATTACATCTTGGACCCTTGTGAACTAATGGATTTAAATTGTACGTTTCTAAAGTGTTATGAAGTGTTGTAACACACTTTCACACTTTTCTAAGGTTCTGAACATAATACACTTTTCTAAGGTTCTGAACATAATAAATCCCTTTTTAATCAAAATAAACATTAATATTACCTTATTTGAAGTGTTGTAAAGTGTTGAGACCCACTTTCACACTTTTCTAGGCTTGTCATTAATAATTAGGCTGTATTATGCTTTAATTGGCCCATTTTGCATCCACAAGCCTCATTTATTGCATCTTTTTGAGAATAATCCTAACACCAATCAGTACGGTCCTATCATAATTCATGTGTTTCTAGCTTGTGTGGCCCAGATTTAGTGATCTGAGACTCATTTTCTGCCTTGGGAAAATAAGTCTCACCTAGATTTTTGGGTCTTGAACTTGTTTTTACACCTTTCTAAGCACTTTTGATTTTCGGTCCCATACATTATGTCAGATAGGACTCATTCACCATCTTGGGTGAATGAGTCCCATGTAGCCCAAAATTAAAATAAATTCGAATTTCTTGTAGGATTTTATTCTCCTAGATCTAATGTTGGCTTGTAGTGTTGTAATTTTAGGAATTCTTGCATAATTGAGTATAAATACAAGGTTCTTTCACTCATTTTTTTACCTAGAAATATAATAAGCAATCAAGTGTCCACAAGAGTATTCAAGAGCATTCAACTGTCTTCAAGAGTAGATTATCAAGCATTTTATAGTAGTATTCAAACATCAATCATCATGTCAAATATTACATGCATTGTGTTGTTTTAGAGCTAACAATTATGGTGTAGGATTTTGTGATTCAAGCAAGCATTACATTCAAGATCAACATCATTCAAGCAAGATTCAAGATCTACATCCATTGTAGCCATTACAAGCATATTTACAACACCTTATTGCTAGGTTTTGGTGAGTTACAACATTGTTATTTGTTCATTCATCAATTCTCCATTCTTATTTGATTTCATTTCAAGGATTGATTTCCAAAACATGGTTTGACTAAGGAAAACCCATATCCACTAACCCCACAACATTTTTTCCTCTCCTTCATGTGTGATTTTCAGATTTAGGTTACAAATTTCATAAGGAGCAAGATTGGAGAAGAGTTTCAAATCATTCAAAGTTGTCTAAGTTGTCATCAAGCCTTAGAGAACCTTGGATAAAACCTATAGGTTACAATTCGGAGATTCAGATCCGAAAATCACTCAAGAAGGATAAAGCATGCAAACAAGAGTAGGATCAAATTTTGAAGCTTCAAAAAATCCCAACTGGATTGATTCGCTACTTCTAGTGAATGAGTCCCAGTTCTAGTCAATTTTCAGGATTTTGTAGATTCAAATACCCTTTTGTTTGAAACTTGTTCCTACAGAATTTTCCAAAAATAGGACTGATTCACCCAGCTTGGTGAATGAGTCCCATATAGCAATAAAAACATAATTTCCAATTATTTAGACCTCCTTTCAGCCATCTCCAATTTCCCAGGTGCACACCTTCCTGTCTTCAGCTTTCTATTTCGTTTCTTTCACTTTTATAGGTCATTTAGTGTCACTTTGCATTCAATTAGGGTTTTGCATTTCGTGAAGCATTTCATTATCTTTTCCAAGTCTAAACTTGGTGGTGAACCCCTTATTAGATCGTATTCAACCCCTAGAATAGCCCTCTTGCAAGATCTCTTTCTCTTTTGCTTTAAGATCTCAAGGGTTTTTTCTTAAGTGAAAGTTAGTGAAAATTTCCCTTTTAGGTCCTAAATCCTATAAGGGAAGCAAAACAATTTTCCACCTTTCACTATCATCCTACAATAGCCAACTATTTCCATTCGTTAATCTTAACAAAACATTCTCTTTGCCAATAACATCACAATATTTATTGTTTCCAAGAAAGACCTTACTAAAGTCACCACTTTATAGGCTTTTGAAATACTTCTTGCATGGAGTGGCATGAAACGATGCTCCTGAATCAAGCACCCAAACATTTGTTGCTATTTCTTTTGAGACTGAAATACAAACACAAATTTTTGCACTAGAATTCTCTTCACATACTAAATTCACTTCATCTTCTTTTGGTTGATTTTTAGCCTTCTTCAAATACCAACAATTTTTCTTGATGTTTCCTTGCTTGCCACAATACCAACAACCAGCATATCTCCCTCTGGATTTTGATCTTCCTTGTGATTTCTTATGACTTCCTTTGTCAAACAACATTGTTCTTAATTAAACTCGAATTTCTCGTGCCAAATGATCAAACACCATAGCTATAATACCAATTGTTCAGTTTAATGTGAAAATAATTAACATCAAATAACTGATAAAATCATAACAACAATACATAAACAGGGATAAACAACAACACCAAATTACATGGTTTGCCAAAGATTGGCTACATCCATGAGAAAATTAGGGCAAATAGCTCTTATTATTTGCAATAACAAGATTACAATACAACATCTTCTATCACCAAACAAAAGAATATATAATGTTCTCTTCAAGGCAAATGAAGAGTCATGAGAAGACTAAGATGAAAGGGCAACGATTGGACTTCACACTCAACACTTGTCACATGATGAAAAATTTAGATTGTGATCCATGTGAATGTAATCAATGGATAGGATTAAATGAATAATGATTGAGGATAAAGTGGAATTAAATATTGGAGGAAACAGGAAATTGGTATTAATTAGCCTAAATTAATTAATTAATTTAATTAGAAGATTTGGGGATAAAGGTATACTTAATTAAATAAATATAAAATTTATTTAGTTAAAGGTGGTGGATAAGGGTAATGAATAAATTAATTAAATTAATAAATATTTATTTAATTAAATATTAAGATAAGGACAAATTTTAAATTAATTAAATAAATAATAAATATTAAGACAGGTAAAGTCAAGTGTCACATTTAGATGTCTATACCAACATTTGATAGTACAATATCTAATATGTCATTCACTTATTGATAAGCACATCCGCCAATTCTTAATGTAAAATATGATCAAATTAAATAAGAAATATCAAATTTTAAATTTATACATTCTATATTAAATATTTAATATCTATATATATTTATTATTTAATTATGTATCTATTTTATATGTTAAATGCATACTATTGATTTTTTATATGACTAACTCCCTCTCTAATTAATTATGCTGACTTTGTATAAATTAATTAAAAATTATATAATAATTTAATATTTATATGCTTAAATTAAATAATGTATATTATATAATATAAAATAATTAATATAATTAATATTATTGAATTTCTATAATCCATGTAATCAAATGCTAGTTATTTATCGATTTCAAAAATTCACACAATTTCAATTTAAAATTAATTAACACTTGAATAAATATAATACAAATTATATATATAATTAAATAATAAATATATAATACATAATATTAAAAATATATTGATGATTATTACACTCACTATTATAAAATATAATAAATATTATTTTAATATTATTTTACTAAAAATACGCTCAGAAGCACATGTTTTGACGGAGTTTGGTAGACGATTTCCATGGATGTGCAAGGGAAGGAAAGTGGGATTAACAGAGGACTTTCTTAAGAGACGCACTTGAAATATAGAACGTTGGTCAAAATAACGTGTTCGGCCCGGCTTTTCAGTGATAGCAAAGAAAAAAAATGTATAACTTGACGTAATATTGGGACATGTATGTGATGTAATAATGGGACATGTCTCTGTATTTATATGTGCAATCTATGTAAGAACTGCAATGCCAATCGCAGAGTCCATCCATTTGTGATGGAGAAAATACTGAGTGTTATTGATTATCTTCCGGCCTTCCATTTCCTTCATACTCCCACTCTACTCATTTTCCTTGTTGCACTCGGCCTTCCATTTCTTGCTCTACCTCTTTTCTTCTCATCAACTAAGGAGAAGAAATGGCCTCCATCTCCTCCAAGGCTGCCGTTATTGGGCAACTTGCACCAGCTGAACAAAGGTGGAAATCTTCTTTCCGCCTTGACAGCCATGGCCAAAACATATGGTCCTGTCATGACAATTTGGATGGGCCCATCGCCCCTCATAGTCCTCACTGGCCAAGCTGCAATTTGGGAGTCCTTGGTTAACCAGGCCGCCAATTTCTCTGGTCGGCCCTCGCTCTACTCCAGGCAATTCACTAGTGCCACTTTTAGAACTATGATTAGTTCTCCCTACAACGAGCATTGGACTAGGCTCAGAAAACTTTTGCATAACAATGTTCTCAGCCCCGCCCACGTTGCACTCCAGAGCTCTTCTCACCAGGCAAGTGTGAATAAGCTCATCAAGAAGCTAGAAAAGGAGATGAAAGAGAAGAATGGCGTGGTGAGGCCCTTTTATTCCTTGAAAATGATGGCAATGAGATTTATTGCCCCCTTATGCTTTGGCCCGGACTTTCAAGATGAGAGTTTCTTGTCCCAGCTGGAAGAATACATAGCTGAAGATATTAGCCTGAGTAAAAGAGGAGATATGCTTCTCGATTCATTTCCTTTTGCTCGTTTCTTTGTTCCCTCATCAATCCGAACAGAAAGGGAATGGAAGTCTCTCCGAGCTGATGTTCTGCGCCTCGTGTTGCCCCTTATTCAATTTGCTCGCAGTTATAGAGAATACTTGAAGCGAAGTGCTCCCAACACCTTCTTGAATTGTTTGCTGTCCATTGACGAAGGGGAGGAAGGTGAAGACAAGTCAAAGTTATCCGATGAAGAAGTAGCTTTCAACTTGTATGAGCTGTTCCTTCTTGCAGTAGACAGCACGTCTACGGCCATAGAATGGGCTCTGGCTTATCTGATAACGAATCCTCACATCCAAGAGAGGGCTTATCAAGAGATAAGCCAAGCAGCTCACGAAGGAAAAGGTGAGCTGTTCGGTTTAGAGGATTTGAGGAAGCTGCCATACATGCAAAGTGTGGTAAAAGAAACGCTGAGAAAAGAATCGATTGCACCGCTTGGGATGATTCACCAGACGGAGGAGGAATGTAAGGTGGTGGGCATCACCATACCTGCAAAGTCAAGCGTGCTTTTTAATCTGCACAGCGTGTCCAACGATCCAGAGGTGTGGAAAGAGCCCGACGAGTTCAGGCCTGAGAGATTTTTGGGGAAGAATGAGTTGGATAATGTGAGAATGGCATATCTTCCATTTGGAGCAGGAAGGCGGGTGTGCGCAGGAATGGACGTGGCCAGTGTGCATGTTCCCATCACTCTCGCTAATTTGCTTAAAGCATTCGAGTGGGGATGTGCTAAGGAAGGTAGTCTTCCCGATCTTACTCGGGATATTCCAAGTGTGCTCATGTCCATGAAGTATCACTTGGATGCTCGAATCAAGCCTCGTCCATCATAAACTAATCGTTTCTTAGTTCAAGCAGGTGTCTTAAATAACAAACAACATACGGGTTGTTTGAGCTCTCCCTCTTTGTCTACGTCCTCAATCTTATCTTTTGTGATTTCCAGTGTTCAAGATAGCGATATATACGAAGGATGAATAGTCTTAATATAGTAGTCTTGAATTTATCAGTTCTGTTTGTCCACGTCCCTATCTTTTCTTTTGTGATTTCCAGTGCTCGAGTGATATATAAAAAAGGTGAATAGTCTTAATATAATATTATGATTTACATCTTGAATTTATCAGTCGCATTTGTCTATGTCCTCCATCTTATCTTTTGTGATTTCTAGTGCTCAAGAGAGTGATATATAAGAAGGGTGAATAGTCTTGATATAATATTATGATTTTACATCTTGAATATATCTGTATAATAAGAATGATTTTTTTTCTATTATATTTTATAGTAGAAAGTTTTTATATTATAACATCTTGTATAAGAAATTTATCTTTCTTATTTTTTATTTTACTTTTTTAAGAATGTTATTTGCATATTTCTAAATGTTACTCACATGTTTTTATTTTAAATATTTCTGATTTGAAAAAATATAAGTGAAAGTTCTAGTTTTGAAAAATAAGGATAATAAACTACTACATCTATTGTTATTTGGGTACTTTCAATTGATGATAGTTCAACTAAAACATTTTATATTGAAAAGGTTTCAATCAAAATGAACTTTCAACCAAAATATATTTGACCAAATACATGATGTCACAATACATGCATATTATTTTGTGAGAATGCTATTTTTTGGGCTAAATATAGTGTTTAAATTATGTTTTTAACTCAAATTAAACAAATTTAATAATGCATTAACAAATGTGCATCCCAATTTTTATGTAAAGATTTTTTTATAGCTACGAGTTTTGTCGACTTTCTTTTATTAATTTATACACAATTTTTCAATAATATACTCTATCTATGTGGTTAATTTATAGATATTTATGAAAAACATAGGGGTTAATGATTATTATGGATTTTAATTACGAAACATCTCATTTATTTATTTCAATGAATTTAAGTATGTAAATAATTTTTATAATATATAAAGAGTAGGTACAAATGAGCTCAAATCATTATATATTTATTCCTTGTGAATATGCAACACTCCTAAGAAACCATTCAACTTAAAATGCTGGTATTTATTATTTCACCCTTGAAAGACGTATATTTTTCTGCTACATCCATCTTGTGAAGGGGAGTTCCATTTGTGTAGAGTTGATCTCTTTCAATTTTACTCTCTCTAGCTAAATTAAAATATATATTAAACAAAGTTTTGAAAGAATGATATTACTAGAGCTTCTTAAGTGAGATATATGTTTTATTTAATTGAATTAAACACCCATTTCAATTTCCATTCATAACAAGTTACAACACCCACTTAATAGACTCTCTATTCATTAGGTACTATGGTAGTGCTATTAAAATTATGAATAAATTTATTTTGCTTAAATTAAAATGTATTTCTTCTAAATTAACATGTGTGTTTTTTATCAACACTTTAGAATTACATGACAATTAAAACAATATTTAAGTTTGACATATTACAATTTCCATACTAAAATGCATTGCAGTCAAAATAACATTGACATTATGTGTCTACAATAGAGAAAATTTTTAACATACTTAAGTTAAAATTGATTATTTTTAAATAAGTGTTTACTTTTTTTCAACACTTTAAAATTACATAACAATCAAAATAATATTTACATTATGTGTCTACAATAGAAAAATTATTTCACATTCTCAAATTAAAATTGATTCTTTCTAAATAAATATATGTTTTTTATCAACACTTAAGAAATTAGAATTAAACAATTATGGGGCATCATACATGATCTTTCTTGAATCAATTGGGCCAAAATCCTACGTAGGAAAGCTATCAAGTGGATTCCCCATTAGGAAGGTTGGTTTAAAATAAACTTTAATATTTTCTCTAAAGGAAACCCTAGTATGGTTGCTCAAGGGGAGTGATCAGAGACCATAATGGTATCCTCATTGAAGGATATGCCAAAAATCTAGGGGTTTTCTCCAATAATGTTGTTGAAGCCACAATGGCTTGGTGGGGAATTAAGAGACTAAAAGAAAAAGGATGTAGCAATATCATTATTGAAGGTAATACAATGGTCATCATTAACATCTTAAAAGGAGTTTCTACTAATCCTTGGTTGATTAGTGACATGATAGATGACTACAATGTTATCTTGGAAATTTTCTTTAATATAAGATATGTCACACCTATAGGGAGGGTAACATGGCAACAAATGCAACGTCTAATGTTGGAATCCCCTACCCATTGTGGGTTTGTTGGGGATTTAAGAACATCCCTTATAATATTAAGGAAATAATTTCAAACGAAATACTCGACCATAGGTGGTCTCCTAACATGTACAATAAGATCCATAATGTGTCGACCTCCTAAGTTGATAAGTTTCTCGATACTTCTCAAATTTCTAATTTTACTTATCATTTTTCCCCTTCAAGTTTGTGGGTGGATTCATAACATGTATGATGTTGACAAGGATTTTTTTTGGCGTATAGGAAAAGGATGGAGTTGGAATTTAATAATATGAAATTTAATCATGAGGACTTAATGTGTTGTTATATGAAAGGTATTGTCATCATTATCTGCTTAGATTTGTAAATGAGGTCTTTTCATGCTCCAAATCTTATTGCTTGCTTGGAAAGTGGAGTAATTATAGAAACAAAGGATTTCCAGAGTGGCATCACAAGTTGGGAGCCTCTCCCCTCCATTTCATGGAATTTGAATATGCATGAACCACCCCCTAAGTATAATACCTTTGATTGGTGGTTTGCTCCATATGCTAGGGCCATAATTAATCAAATTCTTGCAAAATCCACCTTTCCTCTCCTCTAATCCATTGCTTATTCTTCAAGAATTACCTCTACATTTCAAACCCCATCTCTGTCACTCTCTTTATTAAACTTATCGTAAAGGTTTCTCTTCATTCTTTGAGTGAGTACTATAGTGCTAGAATGGGTGGCCCAAGGAAAAGGTTTGAAACCCTCTCTTGCATCCCACTAAAATAAAATGATTTATGGAGAATTTTCAAGGAGGATGGTCTCACTCATTTCTTCCAAGCCATGTAGAGAAATGATGATAACCTCACCTCCAAATTTTGTAACTCTTAGAATGTTGACAAGGTCGTCATTGGTGGAATTCAATTTGAGACCTCACAACTAGCCTTATTGCAGATGTTATGGGCCTTCAATGTAAAGGTCTCAAGGTGGCAAAGATTAGCAATGGGAAATACTAGAAATTTTAGGATAAGTTATTTGAGAAGGGAGAAAAACCAGTTCATCTTTAGAATGGCTATGACTAGGAGAAGCTACCTCCCCTTACACCTTGGTAAGCATTCACTTAATACATTATTAAATAACCTTGAGGGAATAGTTTTTACAATTCATGGTCATCATTTCCCTCTATTAAATCATGTTTGTCATAGGGAATGGATTAATGTTCCCTTTTACTTAATTTGATCTCTAACGTCATGTATTTGCAAAGGATCCTTTATGCCCCTACATCAGGGTTTAATCTATGCCCTTTATATTTTTGTGCTTGTTGCCACCCCCAATTGAATCCTACCCCCATTGCATTCCCCATGGATATCAAGCTCTTATAAAAATCCTTTGTATTCTCCCAAAGCCCCTCTTTTGAGCTCAAATTCCAAATCCAAGAAAGGGATTCCTCCTTTTGCAGTGCCCCCTAATCATTCTTTCATTTTTATTGTGGAGGCTACTACCCCTCAAAAAAGGAATGCCCCTCTCTCTCTTAGCAATGATAAAAAGAAAAGGAAGGAGCCCTCGGGCTCTATAATCATAAAATTGGGGATGACCCAAAGCCTTTCTAGAAGAGCCTAAATAGTAGCGGGTCAGGAGAAAGGAGGTCTACCTAACTAGATAGTACCAACCAAAAGCACAAAAGAAAATATATCAAATGAAAAAAGTTAGTGCTTGAGGAAGAGGATCTAGCCGGCTTGGATGAAAATTCCCTCCTTGACTTTGATGATGATAGTCAAGATAACAATGAATAAATGGAGGAAGAAGAGGAGATAAGCATTGAGGAAGGGAAGGAAAACAATGATGAAGAGGAAATATATTTTGAAAAGAATGAAGAGGATTCTAAAGGGCTTGAGTGGGAGCAGGAATTTGGTAAGGAAAACCTTAATGAGGAGTTAGAGGAATTGAAAAAAAACATTGGACCCACTATGATCCCTGGCAAGGTATGAAAGATCAACTAAAGGAAAGGCCTAGCTACACCCTGGAAGCTAAGCTCGAAGGTGATGGTGATAAAACAAGAAATAGGATTTTTTCCCTAGAGGAACTTGTTGGTAATATAACTACTATTGTGGATTGGATCATGTAACATGCAATTTTGGTACTGATTTTGGTAAATCCAAGATAAGGAAAATTAATTGGGAGGGAGGAGGAGATACTGCAATCTATGTAAATTGCAATGAAAGGCAGAGTCTGCCTTTGTGATTGACATGCTATTAGCATGGTTATTACCCATGCTATTGTCAAATTACCCAGCCGAACAAGGGTGAAAATCTTCTTTCTGCCTTGACAGCGCTGGCCAAAACATATGGTCCTGTCATGACAGTTTGGATGGGCCCATCGCCCCTCATAGTCCTCACTGGCCAAGCTCCAATCTGAGAGGCCTTGGTTAACCAGGCCGCCAATTTCTCTGGTCGGCCCCCGCTCTACTCCAGGCAATTTACTAGTGCCACTTTTAGGACTAGGATTAGTTCTCCCTACAACGAGCATTGGACTAGGCTCAGAAGACTTCTCCACAACAATGTTCCCAGCCCCGCCCACGTTGCACTCCAGAGCTCTTCTCACCAGGCAAGTGTGAATAAGCTCATCAAGAAGCTAGAAAAGGAGATGAAAGAGAAGAATGGCGTGGTGAGGCCCTTTTATTCCTTGAAAATGATGGCAATGAGATTTATTGCCCCCTTATGCTTTGGCCCGGACTTTCAAGATGAGAGTTTCTTGTCCCAGCTGGAAGAATACATAGCTGAAGATATTAGCTTGAGTAAAAGAGGAGATATGCTTCTCGATTCATTTCCCCTTGCTCGCTTCTTTGTTCCTTCATCAATCAGAATAGTTAGGGAATGGAAGTCTCTCCGAGCTGATGTTCTGCGTCTTATGTCGCCTTTTATTCGATTTGCTCACTGTTATAGAGAATACTTGAAGCGAAGTGCTTCCAACACTTTCATGAATTGTTTGCTGTCCATTGACGAAGGGGAGGAAGGTGAAGACAACTCAAAGTTATCTGATGAAGAAGTAGCTTTCAACTTGTATGAGTTGTTCCTTCTTGCAGTGGACAGCACGTCGACGGCCATAGAATGGACTCTGGCTTATCTGATAACGAATCCTCACATCCAAGAGAGGGCTTATCAAGAGATAAATCAAGCAGCCCAGGAAGGAAAAGATGGGTTGTTAGGTTTAGAGGATTTGAGGAAGCTGCCATACATGCAAAGTGTGGTGAAGGAAACGCTGAGAAAAGAATCAGTTGCACCGCTTGGGATGATTCACCAAACAGAGGAGTGTAAGGTGATGGGTATCGCCATACCTGCAAAGTCAGGAGTGCTTTTTAATCTGCACAACGTGTCCAACGATCCAGAGGTGTGGAAAGAGCCCGACGAGTTCAGACCTGAGAGATTTCTGGGACCAAATGAGTTGGAGAATGTGAGAATGGCATATCTTCCATTTGGAGCAGGAAGGCGGGTGTGCGCAGGAATGGACGTGGCCAGCGTGCATGTTCCCATCACTCTCGCTAATTTGCTTAAAACATTCGAGTGGGGATGTGCTAAGGAAGGTAGTCTTCCCGATCTCACTCGGGATATTCCAAGTGTGCTCATGTCCATGAAGTATCACTTGGATGCTCGAATCACGCCTCGTCCATCATAAACTAATTGGTTCTTAGTTCAAGCAGGTGTCTTAAATAACAAACAACATATGGGTTGTTTGAACTCTCCCTGTTTGTCTACGTCCTCCATCTTTATCTTTTGTGATTTCCAGTGTTCAAGATAGCGATATATAAGAAGGGTGAATAGTCTTAATATAGTATTATGATTTTACATCTTGGATTTATCAGTTCTGTTTGTCTCTGTCTCCATCTTTTCTTTTGTGATTTCCAGTGTTCAAGAAAGTGATATATAAGGAAGGTGAATAGTCTTAATATAATATTATGATTTTACGTCTTGAATTTATCAGTCGTATTTGTACAAGGTTTAGCATTAAGACCTCTAAAAGTGTAATATGTACAAGGTTTAGCATTATAGTGTACTAGGTAGTAATAAATAATGTATTGAAGTGCATATCGTTTGTACCTATTAGTTGGTTAGACTAAAGTATCTATCCTACATACATGAGAACGTAGTAGTTGTCTTTAAGAAGACTATATATTGTAATGACTTTACAAGTAGAGATGATATTGGTATATTTGTAATTTAAGTGGTATGTTATATTTAGAGGTTGCCCAGGTTGAAATAGCATTGTGAAGATTATAAAAATATTTTTGGTTGTCTCCTTTCTAAAATATTTTTATGTGTTCATCACAAGAAACATCTAAAAAAGATTGGCTCACTAGAAACCAATGGAGGAGGAAGTGATGCTATCTTGAAAGCTTGGGATTGCTCATCAAACAATACATACCACCTATAAAGTATTATTATCATGTGTGAAATAAAAAGATAATATGTCTTCACATTTTTATGATAAGCAACAAAGATACAAGGTCGATATTTCCTTTCTATTTCTTTATGTTTCCAAGAATTATAGATCAGTGGATTTCATAGCATATTATCAAGTTTATGTACTAGAAAAAAAGAAACTTACTTGCATCCTTATTTATCTCACTTCCAATATCAAATGCAATGTAAAAGGGATAGTCTAGTAGGGATATGTATAGTAAGTATAAAAAGTAATGTAATTTGGATGGGAGTGATGATGTCCTTCCCCATGGATTTCTAAAATATTGAATCCTGCTAGAATAAGGATTTTGAGAGATAAAGAGAATTCAAGTATATATTGGGATCAAGTGATGGAAGGGATGGAGGGGAATATGATAGAGTAGATGTGCATTCCTAGACCATGTATAGCAAAAGAAAGAGATATAAGGCATCTTAATAGCTAAATATTCAATCCTACAATGACTTGAGGTATATCAAAAAAGGAAAATAGGACATCCCAAATATAGTAAGAATAAGAGAGGGTTGAGGTCTCAAATATCTCATTAGTGATTAAATAAAGAGCTTTATGTGGCATGAATCAATGAGTATAAAGGATGAAAGTGGACATAAGTGGGATATATGGTATATGTGGAATGATAAGTGAATTGAAGTCAAATAAAGAATATGTAAAAGAGATATTTATAAAAACTCATTTTTACCCTTGATATATATAAACAAAAATATCATAAATATGAGGAGGGATAGTAAGTCAACCAATAATTCAAGTAAATAAAGTAACAACAATTAAATCACCTATTTTTGTATTCATTATTTGTGTACAAGGTGATTCATATAAAGAAAATTTAAAAATATAAATTATATCTTTCTATAATAATTTTGAGAGAGAAGTAACATCAGCATTGTTCTTAAAGGTTTCATAATGGGACACATATTTTTTATATCTTCTATGTCATGAAAATCAAGTGTAGATAAACCATCAAGGGGATCAAGATTGATATATTACATGCTTCATGACATAATTATGGGTCATTTGTTGTGTCAAGGTTATCAACCAATCAATATAGTTTTCAAGAGTAAAGGGGGAAGATACCTTATGAGGAGAATTAAATATATAACCATCAATAATAAAGTCTTGGATTTTTCTCTTTAAGGCTTGGTATTGATTAGCATAATGACCTAATATGTGATGATAGGAAAAATAGAGTTTTATTGACTTTGTTTGGAGATTTTTTTGAAATGTGAGATGTGGGAGAGTAATTATTTTACTATCCAAGTCAAGGGGTAGGAGTTGTTTAGTACAAGTGGTGTTAGTAATAATTTTCCATTTACCTTACAATCTTATATCTAATTTATGTATATCTCTAGCACTCTTGGAAATTGTCCTTGGATGCCTAGGGTGTAATTAGAAAATAATTCATAATTAAGATTGCCCAAGAATCTTGGAACTAGTTATCTTATGAATACTTAAACAAGGTGTTGTGCAATGGTGGTGATTACAGCTAACTTTGGACTCACTTATTGTATTTTCTTAATTATAGGCATTAGGATTGAGGAGTGGAGAATCTTGTGCAATGGATGAGACCTACATAATTTGACATGTCCATTTTGGAGTATTGTACTTGGTAATATGAACCATTAGAATTTCTTGAATCAAATATACCTTTGTAATTATATATAATATTATGGGGGCCAATTAATTGAACCCATGTAATATCCATGTGAAATTCATTTATTTATTTACTACTCTCAAAATATGCTTTCTAAGGTGGAAGAATTCATAGCTAAAGATATTATCCTAAGTAAAAGAGGAGATATGATTTTGGATTCATTTACTGTGTTCCTTCATCAATCATAACAAAAAGGAAATGCAAGTCTCTCCGAGATGATTTTCTACATATTATGTTTCCTTTTATTTGATTTTCTCATAGTTATAGAGAATACTTGAAATGAAGTGCTCCTAGCAGTTTCTTAAATTGTTTACTTTCAACTTGTATGAGTTGTTCCTTCTTGCAGTAGATAGAATTTTTATGGTCATAGAATGGGCTTTGGCTTATCTAATAACCAATCCTCATATACAAGGGAGGTATTATCAAGAGACAAGTCAAGTAGTGCAAGATGTAAAAGATGGATTGTTAAGTTTAGAGGATTCGAGAAAGTTACCATACATGCAAAGTGTGGTGAACCTAACACACTAAGAAAATACTTGATTGCACCACTTGGGATGATTCACCAAATAAAGAATGAGTGTAAGGTGAGGAAGCTCTATGAGTAGTTGGAGATGGAAAATTCTACATCAACAAACCTATTATGGAAGATATGGATGGATTATTAGTTACAAGGAACAATGGGAAAGGATCTCTTCATCCACTAGAAGAAGTGGAATATGGTTTGTGGAAAATTTCCCAACTATTTCCTAGAATAGGTCATTCTTATTCTAATTTTTCCCATCCTTTAAGAATATGAAAGATCACAAAAATTCATACCTATAACCTCGGGTATTCTACACAATGACCAAATAGAATGCTCTTGAAAAACTTTTAAAACCATCCTAAAAATATTGGAGACTTTAAACAAACTCCCTAGCAACTCAATTAGATGTACACTTACAAATACTATGAGCCTATTATAACCAAAATATGTTAACCAATTTTCTAATATATTTTAAAACAAACTTAAGCTAATTAAATTCCTTCAAAATCTCCACTAACTCAAATCATACATCAAATCACCTATGCCAAAATATGTGTTCTAGATATCCCAAAACATTACAAAGATATTCAAAGTATCACTCAAGAATGCTAATTGTCAAATCACTTAGGTTTATGAATAATTAGCAACCCATCTAGAAAAATCATCATTAGAAATCTATTAGATGTTGATAATTTTCTTTAACCTTTGGTAATGAGTAGAGTACTGAGCATCTAGAAGTACATTAGATTCCTTTATGTGACTATCTAATCCAAAATTTAATTTCAATAACATATCCAATTTTGACTTGCATAAAATTGGGTCAACCTTATCCCCTAGAATTATTATAGTGAAAAGTGTAGGGGTTAATAATTATTAGGAATCTTCAAATATGTAATATCTCATTTATTTATTTCAATGTCTTTATATATGTAGCTCAAATCATTATATATTTATTTCTTGTGAATATGAAACACTCCTAACAAACCATTCAACTTAAAATGCTAATACTTATTGTTTCACCCTTGAAAGATTTAGATTTTTCTACTACAACCATCTTGTGAAGGGGAGTTCCATTTGTATAGATTTTATCTCTTTCAATTTTACTCTCTCCAACTAAATTAAAATATATATCAACCAAATTTTTGAATAATGTTATAACTAAAACTTCTTAAGTGAGATGTATGCTTCATTTAATTGAATTGAACACCCATTTCAATATCCAAAAAAACCCATCTAATAGACTCTCTATTCATAGGGCACTGTGATAGTGCTATTAAAATTATAAATAAATTTAGTTAAATCTTAAATTAAAATGTATTTATTTTGAATTGACGTGTTTACTTTTTTATCAACACTTTCTTCAATTTGCTCATAGTTATAGAGAATACTTGAAGCTCAAAGTGCTCCCAACAATTTCTTGAATTGTTTGTTGTCCATTGACAAAGGGGAGGATGGTGGAGACAACTCAAAGTTATCTCATGAAGAAGTAGCTTTCAACTTGTATGAGTTGTACCTTCTTGCAATAGATAGCATGACAACGGCCATAGAATGGTCTCTGGCTTATTTGATTATGAATCCTCACATCCAAGAGAGGGCTTATCAAGAGATACACCAAGCAACCTAGGAAGGAAAGGTGGGTTGCTGTAAGAGAGGAAAGTAACACAACATACAACTTACAATAAAATATAAAAATAGAATAGAGTTTTTATTAATGGCTTTTGAAAAATACAATTGTCAGTGCTCTTACACTCATGTGTTCATCCATCCATCAAAAAATAGAGTAACATACCCTATCTCTTTTACAAAAAATAGAGATGATTTCTAAGCATCAGGAGAAGTTTCTAGATACACAAAAGTAGAAGTGTCTAGATACATCAAAGAAGATAGAAGGGATAATTAAATGTGGTGGATGGAGTAATTGAACTAATGTGGTAGGGGAGGTTAATCAAGTATAGCTAGTGATTCACATTCGCCGAGAATCCCCTTAATCTTCACTGCCATATATGTCTACTATTCCAATTCCTTCCTAGAGATGCTCAAAGACATTCTTTGCAAGTGGATTTCTGGAGATGTCTGCTAGTTTTTCTTTGGACCTACAAAACTCAAGATATATGTCACCAATGTTCACCAATTATCAAATAAAATGATATCTTGTATCAATATGCTTGCTTCGTTTATGAAGGACATGATGTTTATGTAAAGCAATTGTTGAATTATTTTCAAAAAAAAAAATTGTAGGTTCTTCTTGTGGATGCCTCAAATCTGAAAGTACTCTTCTCACCCATACAGCTTGGCAAGCTACTGATATGCCTACAACATATTCTGCTTTAGCTGACGAGAGTGTCACAATTGGTTGTTTCTTCTATTCCCAAGAGATAGCACCTAATCCTAGATGAAAGATGTACCCAAAAGTGTTTTTTCTATCATCCATGCTACCTCCCCAATCACTATCCATATATCCAATTAGTTTGTAATCATATGAAGATGTATACAAAATCCCAAAGCTCTTTGTTCCAGCTATATACCTTAAAACTCTTTTTCCAACTTTCCAAATTGATTCCTTTGGTTTTTCCATGACTATAGAAATGAGACTAACCCCATACATGATATCCAGTCTTGTAGCAGTTAGATACATGAGGCTACCAACTAATCTTTTGAATAAGGTTGCATCAACACTAGGACTTTTGTCATCCTTACTAAGTTTTAAACCCAATGCAAGTAGTGTAGGAGTTGGATTCACATTTGTCATCTTAAATCTCTTCAACAAACCATTAGCATACTTACTTTGACATATAAAAAATTCCTTGATCATTTTGAATTACCTATTTCCCAAGAAAATATCTCATGAGCCCCAAATCAATCATATCAAATTCACTTTCCATGGCTTCCTTGAATGAGTTAATTGACATGTTACCTATTAATATCAAATCTTCTACATACAAAAAAACTATCAAGATTTCTCTTTCATCATTCACTTTGACATACAAAATTGGTTCATTTCCACACTTGCTAAACCCATTGTTCACAAAATAAGAGTCTATCCTGTTGTACCAAGCTCTAGGAGCTTACTTCAAACCATATAGTGCATTTTTTAGTTTGTATACCTTATGTTCTTCTCCCAAAACTTCATAACCAGGTGGCTATTTTATATACACTTCTTCTTCTAAAATGCCATTCAAGAATGTTGATTTGATGTCCATTTGGTAAACCTTCCAATTATTTTGAGTTGTTATCGATAAGACCATTCTAATGGTATCTAATCTTGCCACAAGTGTGAATGTTTCATTGTAGTCTATGCTAGGTTATTGTGTGAAGCCTTTAGCTACTATTCTTGCCTTATGTTTCTCTACTTTTCCATTAGCATTATACTTTTTCTTGTAAACCCACTTAACTCCAATCACATCCTTGCCTTTAGGAAGCTCTACTAGATCTCAAGTTTGATTATTTTCAATTGACTGAATTTCTTCATTCATGGTTGCAATCCAATTGTCATCTTTAATGGCATCCTCAAAGTAAATTGGATTAGCTTGTGTTAAGAATAAAAAATTAGAGCATAAATCATCATTTTCAGCCTCTTGTATTTCATCATAAATCTCTCTTAGAGTACGTGTCTTCTTTGAAGTGTTTATAGACCTTGATCTTAGTGATGCAAGAGTTGGATTAGAAGACTCATTATTGTTATTACTTGCTGGAGTAGTTGGATTTGGAGTGGTAGGTTCCTTAGAAGGAATTGTAGGAACATTTGCTTGTGTAGTAGGATTCGCAACTTGAGTTTCATTCTCTTCATTCTCTTGTGGAACACTAGCTGCAATTGTAGGTGTTTTGTCTATGCTACCATCCCACACTTCTTCTTCAACAAACTCAACATCATGGCTTATTATCACCTTCTTTGTGATAGGATTGTATAGGTTATATGCCTTGGACTGTTCACTATATCCCACAAATATGCACTTATCTCCTCTATCGTCTAGTTTCTTTCTCAACTCTTGAGGTGTTGAGGAGTATGCCACACATCAAAAGACTCTCCAATGTGTTATATTATGATTCATTTTGCTCCAAGCTTCTTCTAGTGTTTTATTTATCACTACTTTTGTAGGACATCTATTTAATATGTATATCGAACATGCAACCACTTTGGCCCAATACTCATTTAGTAGGTGTTTTGCTTTTATCATACTTTGTGCCATTTCCATAATTGTTCTATTCTTTCTCTCAACTACTCCATTTTGTTGGGGAGTATACCTTGATGTAAATTGTTTCCTTATGCCATTTTCTTTGCAAAAGTTCTAAAAATCACTTGATATGTATTCACCACCTCAATTAGTTCTCAATGTTTTGATATAGTATCCACTTTCTTTCTCAACTTTTTCCTTGAACTCCTTAAAAATAGCAAATACATGTGATTTGTATTTCAATAAATAAACCCATACTTTCCTACTGAAATCATCAATAAATGTCAAGAAATAAAGACTTCCACTTATGGATGGTATTTGCATCGGTCCACAAATATCTGAATGCACTATCTCAAGTGGATGCTTTGCCCTATAAGACTCCCCAACTGGAATTTTTTTCTATGTTTCTTTTCCAATATGCAACTCTCACATGTTGTCTTAAGCGTCTCTATTGGTGACAATCCATATACCATTCTTTTCTTATATAACAGTTGTAATCCTTTAAAGTTTAAATGCCCAAATCTTAAGTGTCATAGCCAAGATTCATTTTTGTATGAATCTTTGAAAACAATAACATTTTTAAATCCTTGTGGCTCTAAGAATAGTTCACTTTGGATTCTAAGTGGAAACATCCTATTTTTTGTCATTTCAACTTTTGTAATCAGCCTATTGCTTGGTTTCTTATCTAGAATCACACATTCACCATTTTCAAAGTATATTCTATATCCCTTTTGCATTAGTTTCCCAATGCTTATGAGATTGTGTTGCAATCCAAGAACATAGTATACATTAGGGATATGCTTCTTCTCACCTTGCTTAGTTTTTATATTAATTGACCCTTTTCGCACAATTGATACTCAGTGATCATTCCCCAATTTTACCTCTGATTTTACCGAATCATCTATTGTTGCAAACATCTCCTTACTCCCACTCATGTGATTGCTACATCCACTATCTAGGAACCATTACCTCCTTATAACTCTCAAGATTGTGCTACATTGCATGTTATCAACATGGTGTTTTGTTCACTAGTATTGGGCTATTTTTCATTTATAAAGTGTGCCTTTTGCTTATTCATGTCATATTGTGTTTTTCTACATTCAAATGTAAAATGCCCAAATTTATTGCAATAATGGAATTGGATGTTGGATTTATCATACCTTTCTCCTTGATGATGGCTATGAGAATGGTTGTTACCTCTTCCTCTTGTTGGTGTAGAATTAGTATGTGTGCTTGATGCTAGTCTTCTACTTTCAAATTGTGTATTTTCTCTTCTTCCTCTTGGTGTAAAACACCCTCTGCCTCTACTGTAATTTGATCTCTCTCTTGTTCTTCCAGATGAAAGCTAAGTTTTGAATGCATTCTCCAATGATGATGTCCTTGATTGATTTAATCTTTGCTCATGTGCTAAGAGTGATCCCATTAATTCATCTACTGATGTTGAGTAAGATCTTTGGATTCCTCAATGGCTACTACAACTGAATCAAACTTTGTAGGTAAGCTTCTAAGTATTTTCTCTACAAATTTTTGATCCCCAACAATTTCTCCATAGGATCTAATCTAATTACTATTGCCATTGCATGAGTGAAGAATGAATCTATTGAATCTAAATCTTTCATTTGCAGGTTTTCAAAATCCCTTCTAAGGATTTGTAGTTTTGTTGTTTTCACCTTGTATGTGCCTTGGTATGATATTTACAAACTTTACCATGCCTATTTTGATCTTGTGGCAGTTGCTACTTTTGGAAATATTGATTCCTCCATTGTTTGCTGGAATCCATTCTCAACCAAGTCCCAAACATCCTCAAAGAAAAACAAGGTTTTCATTTTTATACTCCAAAAATCATAATTTTTGCCATTAAAAATTGGAATCTGGGGTTGTGAAATACTTCCACTTGCTCTTGCCATGATTTTTCAAAATAATTTTTTTCCTCTACTCACTGTTATTCCTCTGTTTCCTTTTCCAATCTCTTCCTCTTTGTAAAATAGTAACCTTTTCTTCCTTTAAAGGTAGCTATTTAATTTCTATGCCTTTACAATCTCTTTTTGTGGTTGTGGCCTTATGACTCCTTTTCCAACAATCTTCTCTGACTTCTCTTAAATCTGTAGGCGGCTTTTCTCTAGAATTGGCTCATCACTTTGATTTTATCTCCTCCCATGATCTTCAACTTTCCTTTGATTTGTGATAGCAATGATATCTTTTCTTTGATCTACACTTCCTTTGGTTGAGTGAAACCCATGATATTCTTTGATAGCTTCAAATCTCCTCTGTAATTGATCTAGGCTTCAAACTTCACCTTTGATGATTGGGAATACCTTTTGCTCTTATACCAGTTTGTAAGAGAGGAAAGTAACACAACATATAGCTTACAACAAAAATATAAAAACAAAACGAAGTTTTTATTAATGCCTTTTGAAAACAGAGTTTTTGGTGCTCTTACATTCCTGCATTCATTCATCCATCAAAAAATAGAGTAACATACCCTAATTCTTTTACCAAAAAAAGAGTTGATTTCCAAGCATCGAGAGAAGTTTCTAGATACACAAAAATAGAAGTGTCTAGATACATCAAAGAAGATAGAAGACGGGAGAATTAAATGTGGTCGATGGAGTAGTTGAACTAATATGGCAGGGGAGATTACTGAGGTACAACTGGAGATCCACGTCCGCCAACAGTTGTTAGGTTTAGAGGATTTGAGGAAGTTGCCATACATGCAAAGTGTGGTGAAGAAAACACTAAGAAAATAATCGATTGCATCGCTTGGGATGATTCACTAGACAGAGGAGGAGTATAAGGTGATGGGCATCAACATATCTGCAAAGTCAGGAGTGCTTTTCAATCTGCACAGCATGTCCAATGATCCAGAGGTGTGGAAAGAGCCCAATGAGTTCATAATGAAATGGCATATCTTCCGTTGTTCGCTAGTGATATATAAGAAGGGTGAATAGTCTTAATATTATGATTTTATGTCTTGAATTTATCAGTTCTGTTTGTCCACGTCCCTATCTTTTCTTTTGTGATTTCCAGTGTTCAAGAGAGTGATATATAAGAAAGGTGAATAGTCTTAATATAATATTATGATTTACATCTTGAATTTATCAGTCGTATTTGTCTATGTCCTCCATCTTATCTTTTGTGATTTCTAGTGCTCAAGAGAGTGATATATAAGAAGGGTGAATAGTCTTGATATAATATTATGATTTTACATCTTGAATATATCTGTATAATAAGAATGATTTTTTTTCTATTATATTTTATAGTAGAAAGTTTTTATATTATAACATCTTGTATAAGAAATTTATCTTTCTTATTTTTTATTTTACTTTTTTAAGAATGTTATTTGCATATTTCTAAATGTTATTCACATGTTTTTATTTTAAATATTTCTGATTTGAAAAAATATAAGTGAAAGATCTAGTTTTGAAAAATAAGGATAATAAACTACTACATCTATTGTTATTTGGGTACTTTCAATTGATGATAGTTCAACTAAAACATTTTATATTGAAAAGGTTTCAATCAAAATGAACTTTCAACCAAAATATATTTGACCAAATACATGATGTCACAATACATGCATATTATTTTGTGAGAATGCTATTTTTTGGGCTAAATATAGTGTTTAAATTATGTTTTTAACTCAAATTAAACAAATTTAATAATGCATTAACAAATGTGCATCCCAATTTTTATGTAAAGATTTTTTTATAGCTATGAATTTGTCGACTTTCTTTTATTAATTTATACACAATTTTTTAATAATATACTCTAACTATGTGGTTAATTTATAGATATTTCATGAAAAGCATAGGGGTTAATGATTGTTATGGATTTTAATTATGAAACATCTCATTTATTTATTTCAATGAATTTAAGTATGTATATAATTTTTATTATATATAAAGAGTAGGTCCAAATGAGCTCAAATCATTATATATTTATTCCTTGTGAATATGCAACACTCCTAAGAAACCATTCAACTTAAAATGCTGGTATTTATTATTTCACCCTTGAAAGACGTATATTTTTCTGCTACATCCATCTTGTGAAGGGGAGTTCCATTTGTGTAGAGTTGATCTCTTTCAATTTTACTCTCTCTAGCTAAATTAAAATATATATTAAACAAAGTTTTGAAAGAATGATATTACTAGAGCTTCTTAAGTGAGATATATGTTTTATTTAATTGAATTAAACACCCATTTCAATTTCCATTCATAACAAGTTACAACACCCACTTAATAGACTCTCTATTCATTAGGTACTATGGTAGTGCTATTAAAATTATGAATAAATTTATTTTGCTTAAATTAAAATGTATTTCTTCTAAATTAACATGTGTGTTTTTTATCAACACTTTAGAATTACATGACAATTAAAACAATATTTAAGTTTGACATATTACAATTTCCATACTAAAATGCATTGCAGTCAAAATAACATTGACATTATGTGTCTACAATAGAGAAAAATTTTAACATGCTTAAGTTAAAATTGATTATTTTTAAATAAGTGTTTACTTTTTTTCAACACTTTAAAATTACATAACAATCAAAATAATATTTACATTATGTGTCTACAATAGAAAAATTATTTCACATTCTCAAATTAAAATTGATTCTTTCTAAATAAATATATGTTTTTTATCAACACTTAAGAAATTAGAATTAAACAATTATGGGGCATCATACATGATCTTTCTTGAATCAATTGGGCCAAAATCCTAAGTAGGAAAGCTATCAAGTGGATTCCCCATTAGGAAGGTTGGTTTAAAATAAACTTTAATATTTTCTCTAAAGGAAACCCTAGTATGGTTGCTCAAGGGGAGTGATCAGAGACCATAATGGTATCCTCATTGAAGGATATGCCAAAAACCTAGGGGTTTTCTCCAATAATGTTGTTGAAGCCACAATGGCTTGGTGGGGAATTAAGAGACTAAAAGAAAAAGGATGTAGCAATATCATTATTGAAGGTAATACTATGGTCATCATTAACATCTTAAAAGGAGTTTCTACTAATCCTTGGTTGATTAGTGACATGATAGATGACTACAATGTTATCTTGGAAATTTTCTTTAATATAAGATATGTCACACCTATAGGGAGGGTAACATGGCAACAAATGCAATGTCTAATGTTGGAATCCCCTACCCATTGTGGGTTTGTTGGGGATTTAAGAACATCCCTTATAATATTAAGGAAATAATTTCAAACGAAATACTCGGCCATAGGTGGTCTCCTAACATGTACAATAAGATCCATAATGTTTCGACCTCCTAAGTTGATAAGTTTCTCGATACTTCTCAAATTTCTAATTTTACTTATCATTTTTCCCCTTCAAGTTTGTGGGTGGATTCATAACATGTATGATGTTGACAAGGATTTTTTTTGGCGTATAGGAAAAGGATGGAGTTGGACTTTAATAATATGAAATTTAATCATGAGGACTTAATGTGTTGTTATATGAAAGGTATTGTCATCATTATCTGCTTAGATTTGTAAATGAGGTCTTTTCATGCTCCAAATCTTATTGCTTGCTTGGAAAGTGGAGTAATTATAGAAACAAAGGATTTCCAGAGTGGCATCACAAGTTGGGAGCCTCTCCCCTCCATTTCATGGAATTTTAATATGCATGAACCACCCCCTAAGTATAATACCTTTGATTGGTGGTTTGCTCCATATGCTAGGGCCATAATTAATCAAATTCTTGCAAAATCCACCTTTCCTCTCCTCTAATCCGTTGCTTATTCTTCAAGAATTACCTCTACATTTCAAACCCCATCTCTGTCACTCTCTTTATTAAACTTATCGTAAAGGTTTCTCTTCATTCTTTGAGTGAGTACTATAGTGCTAGAATGGGTGGCCCAAGGAAAAGGTTTGAAACCCTCTCTTGCATCCCACTAAAATAAAATGATTTATGGAGAATTTTCAAGGAGGATGGTCTCACTCATTTCTTCCAAGCCATGTAGAGAAATGATGATAACCTCACCTCCAAATTTTGTAACTCTTAGAATGTTGACAAGGTCATCATTGGTGGAATTCAATTTGAGACCTCACAACTAGCCTTATTGCAGATGTTATGGGCCTTCAATGTAAAGGTCTCAAGGTGGCAAAGATTAGCAATGGGAAATACTAGAAATTTTAGGATAAGTTATTTGAGAAGGGAGAAAAACTAGTTCATCTTTAGAATGGCTATGACTAGGAGAAGCTACCTCCCCTTACACCTTGGTAAGCATTCACTTAATACATTATTAAATAACCTTGAGGGAATATTTTTTACAATTCATGGTCATCATTTCCCTCTATTAAATCATGTTTGTCATAGGGAATGGATTAATGTTCCCTTTTACTTAATTTTATCTCTAACGTCATGTATTTCCAAAGGATCCTTTATGCCCCTACATCAGGGTTTAATCTATGCCCTTTATATTTTTGTGCTTGTTGCCACCCCCAACTGAATCCTACCCCCATTGCACTCCCCATGGATATCAAGCTCTTATAAAAATCCTTTGTATTCTCCTAAAGCCCCTCTTTTTAGCTCAAATTCCAAATCCAAGAAAGGGATTCCTCCTTTTGCAGTGCCCCCTAATCATTCTTTTATTTTTATTGTGGAGGCTACTACCCCTCAAAAAATGAATGCCCCTCTCTCTCTTAGTAATGATAAAAAGAAAAGGAAGGAGCCCTCAAGCTCTATAATCATAAAAATTGGGGATGACCCAAAGCCTTTCTAGAAGAGCTTAAACAGTAGTGGGTCGAGAGAAAGGAGGTCTGCCAAACTAGCTAGTACCAACCAAAAGCACAAAGGAAAATATATCAAATGAAAAAAGTTAGTGCTTGAGGAAGAGGATCTAGCTGGCTTGGATGAAAATTCCCTCCTTGACTTTGATGATGATAGTCAAGATAACAATGAATAAATGGAGGAAGAAGAGGAGATAAGCATTGAGGAAGGGAAGGAAAACAATGATGAAGAGGAAATATATGTTGAAAAGAATGAAGAGGATTCTAAAGGGCTTGAGTGGGAGTAGGAATTTGGTAAGGAAAACCTTAATGAGGAGTTAGAGGAAATTGAAAAAGAACATTGGACCCACTATGATCCCTAGCAAGGTATGAAAGATCAACTAAAGGAAAGGCCTAGCTACACCCTGGAAGCTAAGCTCGAAGGTGATGGTGATAAAATAAAAAATAGGATTTTTTCCCTAGAGGAATTTGTTGGTAATATAACTACTATTGTGGATTGGATCATGTAACATGCAATTTTGGTACTGATTAAATTGGTAAATCCAAGATAAGGAAAATTAAGATGAAACTGGGGAAAGATTGGGAGGAGATGACTTAGAGGACACTTGATACTGATAATGTTAAGGAGAAGGGATGGAAGACTGCTCTTGACATGTTGAAGACAAATTGGGATCTCATTAGTTCCTCTAAAAATTTGTTGTTATAGGGTTTTTTTGTCTTTGTTGTTTTTGGCTCCTCTTTGGCTTGTCTACCTTGTCCTTTTCATCACTTCATGCTTTATGTTAATCTAAGCTCTACATTCCTTCTTTTTTTGTTTTTGTTAGTTAGGCATGTTGGCCTCTACTCCTTTGTTTGTTTCTCTTTAAACTCTTGGGTTCATGGGCCCTTCCTCTACTTTTAATATCAAGAACACTTAAGAATTACATAACAATTGAAATTATATTTCAATTTTAAAATGTTTAAATTCCCATATTAAAATTGAATACCATTAAAAATAATTCTCACATTGTGTACCTACAATAAAAGAATT
>VDFB02153956.1:0-13396 GCA_007258455.2 Sequoia sempervirens
AAAGTCACTCAATCAGGTATAATTCCCGACACAACCTTCTCACTTCTTAGCAGACCCCCAAATCCAAAAATAGTCTTTACTTAGGTCTCAAAACAAAAGATTTTCTAGGTTTTAGGACCTTGCATGCTCAAATAGGTTTCCAATACAAAAACCCTCAATTTGCTCATAAATATCTAGGGTTTTCTATATTTGACAACTCCAAGGCCTTCCAAGCGTCACCAAAGCATCAAACAAGTTTTTCAGGGTCTACAAAAACAAAATAAACCTTCACTAGGCCTTTAGCCTCATTAGATCTCAAAAACACCACTTTGGTTCCTCCTTTTCATGCCAAAAACTCACATTGTCAGCCTAAGATAACATCACCAACCCTATAGACAACTTACCACTATTAAAAAAAATGAAACTTGAAAAAAACATATTAAAGGACTTTCCTCTGAATCACAGGTCACCACAGTAAGAGGAAAGACTCCATCTTTAAATTAAAGTAAAACTCATACCCTGTTAGTCTGTATAGGCTGATCATGAAGAATGGAGTTTTTCTTTCACTGAAACAACCAAAGGAGTCTCAAAATAGATTGAAGTCCAAGTTAAGACCTGCCACCACAATGATTTATGAATTTCTAATCATGGGAGGCCTGTACTGGGCCATACATAGGAAAAAGAAACTAAAAACACAAAAAAAAAAACTTGAAATTCCACAATTTAGGCATTGAGTAGAGCACCAAATCCTCAAAATCAATTCATTGAACCCTTTATTCAGGCTTGTATGATGCTTTTATACATTTTCAAATCAGGAGTCTCGGCTTCCTTCAACACCCATAACCACCCTTGAACCACCAAACCTTCATTAAGCCTAAAAGTACTAGTATTAGCAATGGTTTGCTTAATAAGCTTCATTATGAATTTCTTTTGTTCTACAAACCTAGGACCATTTAGACACTTTTATTTTACCCATTACAGATCCTTTCAACATATCCAACAATCACCAATGCTTTTTTTGTACCAAACTGCACAAATTATCAGGTTTTCTACGCTTTTAAGGGCCCAAATTAGCCCACTTTTATAAAGGGCACACCTTCAAAACTTGTCCAAATCTCCTGAAACCTTGGGGAAGCACTTTATATCTATCAAAACTTCAAATTATAGCATTAGATTGCAGAGAATCAATCATTTACCACCCAAACCATAAAACCCTCTCCCTAGGCTTAAAACCCCTATGTTTTATTGAAAGTAGCACTTGCCAAACCCTCCAAAATTTGACAACTATTGAAACAAGCCTAAAATACCCTGATCATGCTCAATCTAACATAAAATAGTGTTTCCCAACTTAGAAACTCAATTTCAGTCACCAAAAGCTCAATTTTGTTAAGGAAAACTCAACATTTCCTCATTTGGTTCGATGCCCAATCCAAGGATCATCCCCCATTCAAGTTTATCATGGCATTTTATAATATTTCCCTCTTAAAACAAACCACTTCAACTTTGAAAAATAACATTTGAAAGAGGTGACCATTGGTCTCACTCTTTAATAGACTTTTACAACCCTTCACTATTAGTTAATTTGGCTTGACTTAACACTTTTTCAACAGGTAAAATTAATCGTCATACCGAAGAAACGAACTATTGAAAGGAAAAAAATAACAGATGATCAGCTCCAAGCCTTCAGAGATAAAGAGAAAAAATGGATGAGGGAATATCGTGAAAAGCATAAATTGGGAACAATTGACTAAAACAAGCCAGTTGAAGAGGAACCACAACCGTCAAAAAGAGAAAAGAAATTGGCAGCACAAAGGGCACGAATGTGAAAGAGTCGTGCTAGGGGATATGTAGATACCGTAGTTGGAGACACACCCTCTACCAAAAGTGAATACTAAGGGACACCATTAAGCACAAGCGAATATGGAGGGACACCATCTACCACAAGTGAGTATGGTTGGACACCATCCACCACATCTGAAGTTGAGAGTACATCATCACTCGGATTTGACAAAAAAGGTATTCCATCATCCCCATGTGAACCTCAAGGTATGTATTCTATTCCACCCTCAATCGAAGGTACACAATCTAGCCCACCTCAATTAAATATTGATGAAATTGCTAATGTTGAGATGTATGTATCTAAGAGAACACCACCTAGAATTTTGCGTAGAAAGCCAAGGTTTTTGATTAATATTGATGAGGATATTTTGCAACACATGGAAGGTAAGATTCTGGAATGCACTTGTAGAAGATATGCTGATAAGATTTGGAAAATTTTCTTTGAAAGGCTAAATGAGACTGCAAGATGTCAACTATTTGCTCAAATGATGCAGGGTTTAAAGTACAAAAACATCATGAAGACTCTTTGGTTGAGAACATCGAATGCATCAAGTGAAAACACTATTGTGAATAATCTAATGGATGCTTATGAGAGTGTGGGTAAGACCTCACGCTCAAAGGATAGTAATGTCACCTGATGTGTCATTACATCGACTTTGGTAAGTTATCAAACAAAGAGATCTCGTCTCATTAAAAAGACAAGTGAACAAATAGGAATTAGTAGAAAAACTTTATCAAAAGTTGTTCAAAGGTGGCAAAGAATTGAGGGCACCGATTCAAATGAATTATGGGAATTCTCGGGAAGACTGCCACATAAAGATAAAAAAATTTGTTGAAGCATTGAGAACACTAATTGAAGATTATTGGAAGAATAATATAAGGCCATCTCTAAATCAAATGGATGTCGTAAGAATGAGAATCGATAGTCAGAACCGTGAGCCACATCCAAAGCATTTTTTGGATACGACTCAAACCCAATTTTTTCATAAATTTCAAAATGCTTATCCTCAAATTAGTATTTCTCAAATATTTTTTTGAAATGATTAAACCTTTTTATGTCAAGATAAATCACACACACACACTACTTGTTGTTGTAGACTACATATTGAATTCGCTAACCATTATTATGTTTATCATTCTATATGTTTAGATTTGCATACTAATGATGTTTTGCACAATTGTGGCATAAAAGCCCCACCAAAATCTTCAAGAGAGTTCTTATCAAAAAAATTATGTGAAATAGAGGATGGAAAAATATTCTATAGGACAACATGCTTGGATGGTTCATGCGAGTGTTGCGGTGGCTTGCAAAAAATGCAAGTATGTCAACATATGGAAAGCATAGATGAGGTGGGAAATAAACTAGTAGATTTCGGGAAGTATAAAACAATGGCATACACTACAAAAGATGGGTCTCAAGAAAAAAGGTGTGATTTGGTTATTGAGAAGATTCCAGTGTATCAGTTTATGTCCATGTTTCATGAGAATCTAGTGTATGAGTATGCAAGGAATACCCATAGAGCCCAATGGCTGGACACACAATTCAAGCTATGCAAGGACATCTTTCCAATTGGTAGCATAGTATTAGTGGTTGAATTTGCAAAGAACTACACTCTATGGCCAAAGTGTGAGGTGCAGTCATAGTATTACAACTCCACACAAGTTTCGATATTTGTGCACATAGCATTCATTCATGCAGCTGATAGTACAAAGGACCAAAGGAAGGTATTGAGGGAGTATCACTTTTATATTAGTGATGATCGCACACATTCTCCAGATTTCATGCAAGGTTTCTTCCAAATGTTCTATAGTGATTTGGCTCGGAGGGGCATAGAATATAGTCGACATTTAATATGGTCAAATAACTGTGCAACACAGTTCAAGAATGCGCTCATGTTCTACTAGTTGTGCAGGATTCATCTCAAGTTACAGGTGTTCAGCATATGTGAAACTTTTGTGAGGTCGAGCATGGAAAGGGGGAGCATGATGGTGTAGGAGCATGCATGAAAAGAGCATTAGCATGACAAGAGTTAAAGTATAAAGATAGTGCAAAGTTGACAAATGTAAGTTCAATCGTCGAGTGGTATAATGCTTTGATGGGTCCAAGTAATGAAGGAACATCTTCGGTTTTTAGATTTTTTTGGTTAATGGATGATACTAACATTGCACCATATGAGATTGTTGTACGCTAACAGGATTGAGTGAGCTACACTCTTTCCTTAGCTCAAATGTAGGTTCATGGAGTATCAATACACATAAGATGGCATGCTTTTTTTCTTCATGTACAATGCAAGCCTGGAATGATTGGAGTCAAGGGAGTGGGTTAACAAATGGTTGACAAGTTATCTTAGCCCACTTCACACATATCGCCCTCTGACGACATTGGAACTAACACAGATGGAATCATTGGTCAAAATTGACTATGTATCAGATCTAGTTCAACTAGGTAATATATCTACTTGCTTAGTTTTTGAAATTCCATATTATTATCTTACTTTGTACTGTATTTGTAATGTTGACTAATTTCAAGTGATTTTCTGCACATATCAATGCAGGGCATGTTTATGCAGTTATTGCAAATGAAGAAAATGCAAAGGGAACAAACTATTACTTGTGTCATTGTGTTGAGGCCAAAAAAAAATTAGAAGCCCCAGTTATAGATGGAGAAAACATCGAATAACCTACAAGTTCAGTTGTTGTTACTGGAACGTGGCTTAGAAGGTACCCACATAAGAGTGTTAAAAATTGGTTGTTTGAGGACTTTGACATGCATCGTAAGATTCTTCATTACTTGAACCTTGTTGCGGCATCCAATGTTTGTTTGAGAAAGTATGGGGGTAGACCTTTGAACAAGACCTTGTGGAAGGTCCATGAGTCTGACCATGAGGAAATACTTGACACAATAAAGAGTAGAATAGATCTAGATGGTTCATTGGATTAATTTGTAAGTATATGCACAATGGTTCTTATTAATTTATACTTGTATCCACGTTAATTTTTTTTATGCCAATGCTATCGTCTTATTTTACTTTGCATATTTGTTAGTAACCCGATAAACATTGATTGGCGTCCCCTTGCAGAAAATGTAGATTTATGAGCCATCCAAGAGAATCTCAGGCATAAAAGCAATGCAACATCCCTATTTTGATGATCTTGACAAATCTCAATTATGATTTTCAGCCATTAAAAAAGTGCATGTGAAGCTTGGTGAGGGAATTTCAAGTTATTCATTTGAACTTAACCTTATCATGAGCACCTATGATGTAGACATTATAGGAGCATCTTGAATTTCAAGATATTCTAGATTCATGAGAGGTGTAGTGTGCAATAGGTATCTTGGAACTCACAGTGAAGATGTATGACCAGGAGTGACTAAGTTGAGAGACTGCCATACCTATCTGTAAGTGACTTCCATCTATTTTCATTTCATTTCCATTTTGGATAAGTTGCTTCTTTTTATTCTTTTACTTTGCGTACATTTGTAACTAAACTAGTAAAAATTGATTGGTCTCTCCTTGCAAAAAATGTTGATTTTTGAGCCATCAAAGAGAATCTCAGCCAAAAAAGCAATGCAACATCCTTATTTTGATGATCTTGACAAATTTCAATTTTGATTTGAAGCCATTATAAAAGAGCTTGTGAAGCTTTGCGAGGGAATCTCAAGTTACTCATTTGAAGTTAACCTCTAAATGAGAACCTGTGATGTAGACATTATAAGAAAATCTTGAATGTATGAGTGACATTGTAAAATATCTATGAGAATAGAGTACCTAAGGCATTGTAATGATATTTTTACTTGTAATGACATTTATTGAAATTTGGTGCAGGGGCACCAAGGTTATTGAACAAATTTGGTTCATGGAATTATTTTAAGTTAGTAAATTGTGTTTTGAGTAAATTGTCAAAATTTTGAATAAGGTCATATTACATGGTCAATTGTTTTATAATGTAATAAGTCATGTTAGTTACAGGCTCAAAAGTTAGGCATGATTGGAAATATGTAGAATCATTTGCAAAGGCTAGATTTAAAGCCTCTTGAAGGCTCAGACACAATGTAATTTTTGTGCGGGACCACCTAGTCTCCTAGTTGCAAAATTTCACTTTTTGAAGGTTGATAGGTGGCCAATAGATTAGAATAAGGTATTTTGTGTTTATTTATGGTAAATAAGGTCAATCAAGACCATTTAAGGTGTATTAGGGTGGGTTTTTGAGTCTCGGTGGTCAAATGTGCAAAAAAATGCATTCTTGCTACAAAATTGTCAATATTTGAATTTGTAGCCTTTTGAAGGAAAATCTTTGAATTTGGTAGTAAATGTGCAAGAATGAGGTCTAAGAGTTTGATATACCATTTAGAGAGCTTGGTTTTCATGGAGTTCCTTTAAAATCATTTTCTTTTATTGTTCCTCTAGTAAACTATTTGATAGAGTTGGTGGAATTACCTTTCTTAGTAATCACTATTAGTTCACGATTGAGATTTTTAACCTTGAGAGAGTATGACTTGGGAAAAAGGAATTTGATATGGCTATTATTTTGAAATATTTCAAGTAGGATGTACTCTAGATTGACGCCATTCCTCAATCTTCACTTGATGGCATGAAGGAATGGTTGAACTCCATGGATATAAAGTATTATGAAAGCAAAATGAACTTGAACTAGTGGCCAATTTATTGAAGATGGTGGTTGGTTTTTTTTGAATATGGAAGCTAGTGATTCTAATTTTGATAATTCAGAAGAGTCGGAACAAGGATATATGAGTTACCTCTAATGTAGAAGAGGAATCGAAATCAGATTTCATGTAGCCACCATCAAGAGTGTTACAAGCCAACAACATGGAGGGAATTATTATATAAGGATAATTTTCAATGTTGCAGGTACCAGCTTCAATACCAACTACAATGGCAACATTGGAATTCCCTAGCAGTATTTATGTTGAGGAAATTTCCTTTAGATGCAAGGATTCAAAGCACATCAACAATGTGGTACAAATGATTAAATCCCAGAGATAATCTATAGCAATGAAAGAGTCTGAAAAGGTAGAGAGAGCTACACTGGTGACTCAGGAGTAACTTCAGCTTACAAAAACAAAGTCAATTAGGTTGGCAGATGTGTGGATTAGGCCAGCATTTGGTGGAAGAGGAAGAAATATGAATGGAACTCTGGAGGCCCACCATACTAGATTTCAGTATTCAACCATTAGAGTAGATGAGAGAGTTGATATCATGTATCAAAACATTAAGCATGCATTCTTCTAGCCAACGAAGAAGGAGATGATTACTTTGCTTCATTTTCATTTGCATAACCATATTAAGGCATGGGAACCAAGAAGACCAAGGATGTTTAGTTTTATGTGGAGGTAATGGATCTGGTCCAAAATTTAGGAGGGGAAAGAAGGTCAATGTATGATTAGTGCAGGAGCACCATTCAGTAGGTTTTTTTCATGAAGGCAAATAAGGAGTAGAATATAGGATTTTGAGTTTTGTATTAAAATAAGGTCTATGAGACCATCCTATTATGTATTTAGTCATATTTGAGTTGTATTAGGTGTTTAGGAGGTTGTATTTTTAAAAAAATGCAAAATGTTTAAAAATTGCAAAATTGTGCAAAATTTGCAAACTCAAACGTTGTAAAATTGTAAAATTTGCACTATGGAGGGAATGTGAAGAGTCAAACTAGTTCAAAGGTCATGTGTGTAAAAGTGAGTTTTCTTTAAGAAAAATGGTGGTTTTGAAGAGTCAAATTGTGTTTTTGTGTAGGGAAGTGTTATTTTATGATTGTTTGAGCTTGTGTAGGGTATCAAAAACTTTTTTGAGTAATTTTTAGGTTGTGGTTAGCTTTGGAAGTACCATTTTCAATAAACCCCTAGGGCTTAGGCTACAATAGAGGGTTTTGTGGTTTACCCATTGTATGGTGGTATAACTGAGATCTAATTGTGTATTTTGAAGTTTTTACACCTTATAATTGCTTCCCCAAGATTTGGTAAGGTTTGGATAATTTTAGAGTATAGACCCTTTGTAAAAGTGGCCTAATTGAGGCCTAAAAAGAGTGACATTTCAAGTTTTGAAGTTGTTACAAAGAAACTTATGGAGCTATGTTGATATGTTAAAAATATCAATAATGGGTCCCTGAATTGAGTTAGGTTGTGAACTGGAAGTGTGTGATTGAGAATTTTACCCGATTTAGTGGGTTTCCTATGATACAAGGGAATAGTGTGATTTGGTTGAGAAAGAGTGAAATGGAGAACTTGATGATCTAATACCTGGTTGGTTGTTGAATTTGTGATTAGTTGTGTTGTAGGACCTCCCCCAATTGCATCAATGATCTTGATGAAATTGAGGAAGAACAAAAAGAGAGGGACATGAAAAATAAAATCAATACAGAGTTTCAAGGATTTGTCAAACGAGTAAGAGAGCTATGGGAGCAGCCTCATCTAAAAGATTTTGAACTAGAGTTTGATATACCATTTAGAGAGCTTGGTTTGCATGGATTTCCTTTCAAAGCCTCTACTAGTGATTTTGATTCTAATAATTCAAAAGAGTCAGATCAAGGATATGAACCCTCTAATGTAGAAGAGGAATGAGAATCACTCTTCATGTTGCAGGTACTAACTTTAATACCAACTACAGTGGAAAAATTGAAATTCCCTAGTAGTATTTATGTAAAGGAAATTTACTTTAGATGCAAGGACTCAAATCACATCAACCATGTGGTATAGATGATTAAATCCAAGAGATGATTTGTAGCAATGAAAGAGTCTGAAAAGGAAAAAAGAGCTACATTGGTGACTTAGGAGAAACTAAAACTTTAAAAGCCAATTAGGCTAGCAGACGTGTGGATCAGGCCAACATTTCATGGAAGAGGAATAAAGATGACTGGAACTCTGGAGGCCCACCATACTAGATTTTGATATTCAACCATGAGAGAAAAAGAGGGAGTTGATATCATGTATCAAAACATTAAGCATGCATTCTTCCAGCCAATGAAGAAGGAGATAATTACTTTGCTTCATTTTCATTTGCATAACCATATCAAGGCATGGGAATCAAGAAGACCAAGTATGTCGAGTTTTATGTGGATGTAATGGATGTGGTCCAAACTTTAGGAGGGGCAAGAAGGTTATCTTGTTTTTACTACTGCTACCTACTTTCACAGTGTTCTTTGATTGAAGGGTTTCAAGATGTAATTCGATCCATTCCACTTTTTGTGCCTAATGTAACTTGTGTAATGGGTCCTCTAACTTGTAAAATACATGCCTAACCTAATTATAATGTTGTGGAGTTAAGGTTTGGTGTTTGGGATGATGTTCTAGGGCTACAACAGGGTATTTTCATGATGAAAATGAGGGTTTCAAGTGGTGTTTTGACAAAATGTGGGAAGGACTGTCCATGTAATGTATATTATTCACCATGTGCAGGGTCTGGAAAATGAGGGTCCTCTAACTTGTAAAATACATGCCTAACCTAATTATAATGTTGTGGAGTTAAGGTTTGGTGTTTGGGATGATGTTCTAGGGCTACAACAGGGTATTTTCATGATGAAAATGAGGGTTTCAAATGGTGTTTTGACAAAATGTGGGAAGGACTGTCCATGTAATGTATATTATTCACCATGTGCAGGGTCTGGAAAATGTGTTTTGTGCTTTCTTTGGGTATGGAAAGTGCGGGAGATAGGAGTTTCATTAAAACCCCAAGTATTTTGCTTGAAATAGAGGGTTTGGTGTATTAGGGGTGTAGAGGTCTTGGACCTCAAAAAAAATCATGGAATTGGAAGTTTTGACACATAACATACTATTGTTTCAGGAGTTTGAGTGAAGATCTAGTGTTTAAAAGGTCGTCTCTTTATAAATAGGGCTAATTTAGTAGCCTTTATGCAAGGTGGTTTATTGGATCTCAATGATGGTACAAAGAAACATAGTATGATCTCTTGGTAATTTTTCTTAGGTTCTATGTTAAAGCTTGATTGATGTTTGGTTGGCCATTGGATGACCTTCTCTAAAAGATAAGCCCATTTGATGAGATTTGGAGACTATAAGTTAGGAAAGGGTTTGTTGAAAACCCATACTCGAAACTTCCCACATCCAACCAAAGCCTAAAACATGTTAAAAAAGGTTTGCACAAGCTTAAAAGTTCAAGAGATATCACTAGCCCCAAATATTTCTTCAAACCCTAGCAGTAAACCACCATTTTCCACTCAAAAATGCACCATTTGACATTTAGGGCATCACCTAAAAAACCCTCTATTCACCTCCCTTGTGAACAAAACTATGCACACATTTTTTATAACCATAACTAAGCCTTTCCATTGAGTTATAGAAGCATACAGTGGGTGAAAGGCTTAATATGACATTTTAATGCACTCAAAACCCTTAAAACAGGGCATACAAACCAACCCTTAGTAATTGGCTACTAAAATGTACAAAATCACTTGAAATCCAACCAAGCCAAAACTAAAATGAAGTTAAGTCTACTACCCACAAAATTCCATCAAAAACAAACCACAATCACCTTGTACGAAACCATACAGTTCAATGAAACATCAAATCTCAAAGTGCAAAAGGGAAGCAATCTTTGACAAGGTACTACTCGGATACCATGGTGCTTAATAATTCTATGTATGAACCTATGGGATCATGTTGGGGAAATCTACAATAACCTCTCTTGGTTTTTGTTATCTCAGAGTGGTTTTCTTGTAGTTTCCAGTTTTTAGTTGATGGAAAAGTGTCAAATGCAAGCAGTGGAAAGTTGCAAAGTGGTGCAAATTTCATTCTATAACTCATGTGAACAAATAAACTATTCCAATGCATCTGAAGAGGCATGTTTATGTTAGGAATGGTCCTCTTTCGCACCCAAACACGCGGAATTTCTCTGAGCTACATTCAACCGGATTCATCCCTTAAGGGTCCAAAGGGAAAAATGGTTGCAAACTTCATCATGAGGTTACTCGGACACCGTGATGCTTAGAAACTTCTCGTCTAATCCTATGAGATTATGTTGGGCCTATCTACAATAACCTCTCTCAATTTTTGTTATTTCAGAGTGGTTTTCCCATGGTGTCTAGTTTTCAGTTGATGGAAAAAGTGTCAAATGCAAGCAATGGAAAGTTGCAAGGTTGCAACTTTCATTCTGCGACTTGTGTGACCAAATGGACTATTCCAACACATTAAAATATGAATTTTTACATGAGGAATGGTCATCTTTTGCACCCAAACACGTGGAATCGCTCTGAGCTACGTTCAACAGGATCGATCTCTTAAGGGTCCAAAGGGAAAAATGGCTGCAAACTTCAGCATGAGGTTACTCAAACACCGTGATGCTTAGAAACTTATCATCTAATCCTATGGGATTGCATGGGGCCCCTCAAAAATAACCTCTCTCAGTTTTCATTATGTCAGAGTGGTTTTTCCATGGTGTCTATTTTTTAGTTCATGGAAAAAGTGTCAAATACAAGTAGTGGAAAGTTGCAAGGTGGTGCAAATTTCATTGTACAACTCATGTGACCAAACAAACTATTCCAATGCATCCAAATAGGTATTTTTATGCTAGGAATGGTCATCTTTTGCACCCAAACACACGTAATCACTTTGAGCTACGTTCAACCAGATCGATCCCTTAAGGGTCCAAAGGGCAAAATGGCTGCAAACTTCAGCATGAGCTTACTAAAACACCGTGATGCTTAGAAAATTCTTGTTTGATCCTATGGGATCGCATTGGGCCGCTCTACAATAACCTCTCTTGGTTTTTCTTATCTCAAAGTGGTTTTCCCATGGTGTTCAGTTTTTAGTTGATGGTAAAAGTGTCAAATGCAAGTAGTGGAAAGTTGCAAAGTGGTGCAAATTTTGTTATGCAACTCATGTGACTAAACAGACTATTCCAACATGTTAGAATAGGAATTTTTATGCTAGGCATGGTCCTCTTTTTCACCCAAACATGTGGAATCACTCTGAGCTATGTTCAACCAGATTGATCCCTTAAGGGTCCAAAGGGAAAAATGGCTGCAAACTTCAGCATGAGGTTAATCAGACATCGTGATGCTTAGAAACTTCTCATCTGATCCTATGGGATTGTGTTGGTCCCCTCTACAATAACCTCTCTCATTTTTTGTCATCTCAGAGTATTTTTCCCATGGTGTCCAATTTTTAGTTGATGGAAAAAGTGTCAAATGGAAGTAGTGAAAAGTTGCAAAGTGCTGCAACTTTCATTCTACAACTCGTGTGACCAAAAATATTGTTCCAACACATCAAAATAGGCATTTTTTACGCTAGGCATGGTCCTCTTTCTCACCCAAACACGTGGAATCGCTCTGAGCTACATTCAACCAGATTGATCCCTTAAGGGTTTGAGTGTAGTATGTTGAAATAGGCCATTCCACCTATTATTCAGGTTGTGTCTCGGTGATATGGGCTTGATGTAAGTAGGATAGGGAGTAGGAATAAGAAAATAGAATTATTAAGGGAATTGGAAGAGATTACTAACACTGCGCCTGTTGAAAATTCAAAATTGAGGCCCCTTAAAAGCAAGGCTAGAAGAGGTGAAAAGAAGAAATTGCATGAAGATAAGTTAGAATAGGTTGGAAATAGGGTGATACTGTGGAGTTTGATGTGTTCAAAAGGTATGCAATGACAAAGGAGGTCAAAATTATGTTATGGCATGACATTCCCTAGTTGGGAAAATAAGGGCTTTGAATGAAAAAGAGAGGTTTGAGGGAGTAAACGTGGGTAAATTCAAGGGGAAACATAATTTGTTGGCCAATTAAGTTTGTGCAGGAAAAATGAAGAGTGTTGGAATAGGTTTTGAGGTTCAGGTTTAGGGGTTTAGTTCACTAGTTTGGCCAAAAAAATTTGGAGGGGGGTTTAGTTCGTTGGTACAAAAAACATGTAAAAACAAAATATATATCTATGCAACCTAGAAGCATGAATTAGGATTATAATATCACATATCATCATATAAACAAAAAAACCACCATAAAATTGAATTTCATTTAAAACATGCATGATAAATATTCATCGTTGAAACTTGAATTGTGGTAGCTTGATATACAGAGTCTATTGATGCTAATGTTCAATTTGTATGATTTTGAAAAAAGAAGCCAACTGAGTAGAGTTATCAACATTATTCATAAATCATAAGAATTTGTTTAGTACACTAGCCATTTTGATGGCTTGTAGTCTCAAACATCATTTTGTATCATTGTTACATTGGTCTTCGGAGTGGCAGCTTAATATAACTCCATAATACAAAATCTGGTTCACCTTTGCAATGTAACAATGGCATAGGTGATTTTTTCTTTCAAAGAACCAAAGGGTGGCTGTACAATTGAAGTGTATAAACCATAGAAGAAAAAATCTGCAAAAAGTCTCAATTAATACCGATTTTTAAAAAATCTGCAGGCTGGACGATTTTTTCCCTAATTTTTTGAAAAAATATTTGACCTTTTGGTCAATGATTTTTTCCCATTTCAAACAAAAAAATTGCCAAAAAAAATGTTTTTATAACCTACAAAAAAATGTGAATAAAATCACGCTGATTTTTCATGTGAAAAGAAACCATGAGACCATAGCTTGTTGCTTACTATTATGCTTTGA
>VDFB02153957.1:0-40886 GCA_007258455.2 Sequoia sempervirens
AGATCAAGCACAAGAACTTTTGAGTGAGATGCATGGTGGAGATTGTGGACGGCATTATATGGCTAAAACAACTACACATAAGATAATGAGGGCTGGATTTTGGTGGCCTACAATTTTTAAGGATGCACACCAACTAGTGAAGACATGTGATGCTTTCAACGTTTCTCTGGTAAGTTAAAGTTTTATGGTAACTTGCCTCTAAAACCAGTTATAGTATATGCTCCATTCTAGCACTAGGGTATTGATTTTGTAGGAGAGATAGCATGTAAATCTAGTGGAGGCCACTCATGTATATTGGTGGCTACTAATTATTTTACCAAGTGGGTGGAAGCAATTCCACCAAAGAAAGCCACTAGTAAAGTGGTAATTGACTTCTTGATGAGCAACATATTGACTAGATTTGGATGTCCAGAAAGGATTGTGTTAGACAATGCAATATGTTTTAGATCTAAGGAATACATAGAATTTTGTGAGAAGCATGGCATCCAAATTTCTTATTCCTTGCCATATCACCCACAGGGAAATGGACATGAAGAATCAATCAATAAAAGCTTGATGAAGATCATTAAGAGAATATTGGATCGAAATAAAAGGGCTTGGGATTCTCAGCTGAGATTAGCAGTTTGGACAGATAGGGTAACTATGAAGAAGGAAATAGGTTGTGCCCCATTTGACTTGGTTTATGGGATAAATGCCAGGTTTCCCAACAATAACTTAATGGAAATGTATAAGTTTGTCTAGATGTATGATAATGAAATTGATGATGAGATGCAATTGAGAGTGGAAGCTCTTATAGAATTAGATGAAACCAAGAGGGAAGCTCAAAAGAGAAATGCAAAGTTGCAATTGCAAGTAAAGAATTTGTATGACAAGGGGGCAATTTCAAGGAGTTTGAAAGATGGAGATTTGTTTCTAATGTGGAATGCTAGATTAAAAGATATAGGGAAGCACGAGAAATTTGATGCAATGTAGTTGGGTCCATTTCTTATTAATGGTAAGTGGGGTGAAGATTCACACTTCCTCCAAAATATGGCGGGGGATATTCTTGAACTGCCAGTTCATGGACAGTTCTTGAAGTTATACTTCACTTGAAGTATTCTTTCCCATGAAAAGTAATTTAGGATTGTATTTTTTGCCTATATTTTGTACATAGTTGGGGTTGTTTTGTCCGAACAATCCCTTTTTGGTCATCTCTGCATCTTGGTCTGCTCTACCTGAGATTCTGAATTCTTGCTTCATTCCAGTAGAATGAACGTCCCCAACTAGAGCCACTGTTAAAAATTTAAATTTTTGCTCTTTGTGTTCCATTCCCGCCCTGCCTTATGTTACCAGTATTTCATGGTGTTGGAAATTTCCTAAGGTTGGGGGTTTTAGCTTGGTCTTCATGTAAAACCCTTGTGTTTATTTTACACCTTGGTTGGTATCTTTTTTGTTGTTACCTTTTGAAGGGTTTTAAAAAAAAATTATGTCCTATAGTTTCGTCTAGGCTGGGTCCCTCTATCTTAATATTTTCATTCTTCCATGGGATTTTATCTTCCTAAGTCTTGGTTGGCCCCGTGTTTCATCTTTTAAAAATAACTTATGTCGTTGTTTACCATCTGCCTAGTGATGTCCCCTTTTCCTTTTAATAAATGTTCTATTTTGCAGAGGGATAAAATTTGCATGACTGTTGATCAACTGTCGTTTGATATCAGTCGTTCCCTACCATCCCACGATGACCCCACCAGACTGCTTTGGTTGATCACGATATCACAGGCAGGCGCCACATGTCCCATCTGGTGAGGCCAAAGGGGATAAGTTTGAGTGACCGTCGATCAATTATTGTTAGATCTCAATGGTTTCTTGTCATCACATGATCAAAAATTGCAAGGTTTTTATTGATTGCGATATCATGGGCAGGCGCAATGTGTCTCATCTAAAGAAGCCGAGGAAATAAGGAAAAAACCTTGGTGAATTAATCCAGCCTTAATACATTAGATGATGGATTACTAAAGTGTTCTTAAGATGCACATGTTTTAAACCAATAGGTATGTTATAATCTTGGTGGGAAAGCTACTTGACAGTTAATGATAAGGCTAGCAACTGTGTTGAAAGAACAAGATCACCAATGATCAAGATCTATGGTTGTCCACCATCGCGTGATCAAAAGTTGCAAGGTATTTATTGATTGTGATATTGTGGGTGATCGCCACGTGGATTTCCTTGGCAACATATGCTATGGTAGGCCCTTTATTGTCATGTTGGCAATTGCATCAGCCTATTTTGAAGGCGGTCATTCGATGATTTGATCAAACTAAAGGATCAGTGACTAGAATTTAAATCTGCATCAAGTATGGTTGGAGTCGTTCGTGCAGCGTGCGAGTGAGCTATAATGGTGGATGAGACACTTGTTGGCATGATTTGATCGAAATAAAATAAATTTTCCTACTTTATTTATATCACAACACATTCAAGTATTTTGTGAAGCAGTCTCAGAGCTAAAAGTGAAGTTATGAGTCTTTGCAGCCAGAATTTGAGATTTTTACAAGCACAAAGCCATGAGTTAATTTATGTGTTTCCTGGTTACTTTGCACTTGAATTTGGGAAAATATTTGTTGTACTTGTCATAGGGCTTGTTTATAAATGTTTTAGGGCTATAGTTTAATCAAATTGTGAGAAATTAAAATGTTTTGTAATTTCATATCTCTGGTTAGTCCTAGCTATTTGAAGTGTGAAATTGTAAAAAGACCCTAGTTTTTCAAAGATGGCACTGCCAAAGCAACATTCTAGCCAAATTGACTATTTAAGTAGAAACTTGTATAATGATTTCCTGGATCAATTTCCCCAGCCAATGAATGATAGAAAGAAGGGATTGGTTCTGATGTGAGGAAAAATCCTGGGGGAAGGGTTAGTATATAATTACTCCAACATAGCCAATGTTAGGGTTCCTCTCACGGGTTTGGAAATGTTCAAATTGTGGTATGGACAGAGGAATTTTCCTCACCCCTTTTCAAATAGCTGGATGTATGATTTGTGGAAGCTAGTGGTGCCAAACGTGTTCCGTGATGTAGACTTTCTTAGAGTAGTGGTCGCAAGATATGACCCTGTCACACAGGAAATCAGGGATAATGATGGAAGGGTTTTTTTAAGCACTAACAAAGATGAAGTCCAACAGGTTTTTGACTTGAGTGAACCGAGTGAATATTTGGTTCCTATTAATCTTGAGGAAATGAAGTAGGAATATGCAAAGTTGAAGCCTCTTTTCAAAAAGAAGTTGCTTCCACCTCATTTGGCTAGGACAGGAGGTTCAAGATTTCATATTAGCCCTAGTGACCAAGAACCTTTCAGATTAAATTGTTTTGCAAATCATTTCTTGGCCACTTTTTACTCATTATGCCAAATTTTGGGTTTCAATCCTAGTACGGTGATGCCCATTGCATACATGTTCATGGGGGTGCAAATACAACACCCTAACTTCTCTATGACTTATGACTTTGCTTCTTTTTTGGCTTAGAGGATACATGAAGGGCTATCAAAGTTTCCAAAAAATGATACTGACACTCAATTATTTTGGTATTCTATGTTGATGTATATGTTTTTGTGCAAGAATGCTAACTTTTTCTTTGAGAAGATGGAATTGAGGCAATCGATTGATGGAGAAAGATTTCCAGTACAATCATGGACTGCAGATTTATCCTGCAATAAGGAAAGCACTAGTTATGTGCAATTTGATAATTGCTTTGGTTCCAGATTGAGGGCTAGACTGATGGTGAATGTACCCAGGATCCCTAAGGAATTGCATGTTTTCCTCATACCAAAGGGGACACTAGTACACAAATAAAAATATATGACTAAATAAACTACTAAAAATTGCATATAAATGACTAATTTTGGTCACGTGACCATTAGTAGTTTATTGCCGGTCATTTATAACACGACCAAATTTATGACTAAACTATTTTAGTCATTGATTTGGTCATTGATTTGGTCATTGATTTAGTCATTGATTTAGTCGTTAATTTAGTCATTGATTGTTGTTAACTGGTCATTTTTTTAGTCATTAATTGCTGTTAACTGGTCATTTATTTAGTCATATATTTAGTCATTAATTTAGTCATATATTTAGTTATTAATTTAGTCATTGATTGTTGTTAACTAGTCATTTATTTAGTCATTGCAGTCATTTATGTAATCATTGTTTAGTCATTTATTTAGTCATTGTAGTCATTTTAGTCATTGTAATGATTTTTTTAGTCATTATTTAGTCATTTATTTAGTCATTGTTTAGTCATTTATTTAGTTATGGTTGTCATTTATTTAGTCATTTATGAACTAATAAAAAAATAAATTGAAACAATCATAAAACTTTAACAAATATGCTCAAATGATTGAAACAACAATGTTGGAAATTAATTCACTTATATTCAAACTATATATAAAATATGTTACAAAGAACTCTATATATAGAGTTTTGAAGATAGAAACTTCTGAAAACATAGCTGCTAGCAAACAAGCCAACTTGGATTCAAGGTCAAAAAAATTGAGTTCATTGCTGATTTTGTACTCCTGTCATTTTGTATTCCTTGTTCTGGGATGTGTTCTCTATAATGACATTTCTGGACCACTATAAATGTAACCAATGGTGATTTTCTTAGTCTAGGATTTTTCGATGATGGCCCTTCATCAACTCATGTTTTAGGTTGTTCATCCCACCCCCAGAGCTTCAAAAGCCTGAATAGAACACATGAAGAAATTTTTCCAGTTAATATTTTGTATAATTTATAAGGCAGCAAAGTAAATTGACTTTGTTAAACCAAATTTGATTAAAACCCCCAATTTGGTTCTTCATGAACATGTGATTTAGAGAGCCTGATTCTATATGCTTTTACATAGATGCATATCTAATCTATTCAATAGTGAAAATTTTCCAACATACTTTTATTAGGCATACATAATGGCGTGTCTAGTCTATCCAACAATAAACATTTGTCACATGATTTTGAAAACAAACCTTTTTCAAGGCTCCCAACTCATTGTTCAAAACTATCTCAAACTGACCATCACTAACACCATCAAAGATCAAAGAACCAAACCATTACAAATGCTTAAATCATTAATGATGTAAAAAAATAATTGAATTTACTTCTATGCCACTTAACATTAGAAACACTTCCTTCATAGAAACTCAAAACCCTTAGATTATTTATGTTTATTAAAATGAAAATATAGCCAAGATACCTGTGTTTTTCATCATTTTTTGCTACTTTCCCTGCTCCTCCAAACTCTTCCTCGCTCGTATTCAGCTTTTACTTCTCCAATTCGGCGAGCTGCAACCTGTAAATAAGGTTTTGATGAGGGTTTTAGAGTATGTTTATAATCATATTTATCAAGATCTTTGCACTCTCATAATTATCAAGATCTTTGCACTCTCATATTTCCTTGACCTAAGCTAAAATAATGCTTGATATGACTTCAAAAACTTCACCTCAAAAAACAATACGCTTTTCGTCCTCTACCAATTGAAGGACCAACTTCTCACCTCTCTTTGATGCCTAATTCACAAAAGGATTGGGGTTATTCAGACAACCACCCAAACTACAAGATATTTGAAGCATCCAATAAAAAGGCAACCATAAATACATTCACATGTATAGGCAACTATGCATAAGCATAAAAAATAAATCAAACAGAAACTACAAAGAGAGATTGGTATCTAATTATAACAAGTGCTCTGCATGAGCTGGAGTCCCTGCCTTAAGCAGGTATGTTTGTAGGGAAAACAATGTTATGAGTATTTTGGAGTTGGTGCTATTGTCTTCATCATTCGTAGCATCTAGATCATGGACTCCAGGAATGAATTGAAGGGTTTATTTTCAAATAATTTGTCCCCACTCTGCTAAATCCTTTAGCCCCATAGACTTCCTAACACAACCATTTCAAAAGCATACAAATAATTGTCTCTATAGATAAAATAGTCTTTATTCTTCTTGAATAGTTGTAAACCTATTGATGGTTTTGTATGGCTAATTGAAAGCATATACGTGTTGTAGCAACTTGGAATCTATTGATCAGATGCCTGTTATTGAATAATTGGTAGATATTAGAGATACTTAATTCCTTACGAACTAGGAGAGCTCTATCTTTGTTTTAGCTAAACAAAAGCATTATGTATAACTCTCATTCTATTGTATGTTGAATGATCATGGTGTGTTGTATCTTATGACATGAATATTGCACCAAATCAACTATTTGTGGAAACAAGAGAGTTTTGGTTGATATATAATACATGATATTATAGTGCATTTTGCTTCAATTATTTTGGATGTTATGCACAAAATACTCTACTTGTAAGCATTTAGTCTAATAACATGGAATGAAAACTTTGTGCTTAATCATTTCTTTGAAACTGTATTAGTTGGATGCTACATCTGTAATCTATAGCCCCTAATCATCCTTGGTGTGCAAGTTTTCTAACAATGAAACCAACTGCAACTTATAATTAGACAACTACTCCAATAAAAGAAATGACATGATATGAAAAATTTAGATGCCAAGCAAATGACGAATAACTTGCTGAAATCCTATGGTTTGACATTGTCTGATACCAGATTTTCTTGCAAATAGATGTATTTTCCTTAGACCTCCTCCCTAATAAGCCAAGCCAATAGAAGAGAAAATACCAAACCACCAACTTCAAACTTCAAAACTGACCAACTTCTCTCATCATTTTAATAAAAAAACACTAAATACCTTAGTTATGATGGATGAAAGAAAGCATAAGAGAGGAATAAATCAGATATACATGGTACGAGTTAACAGAGCGGGTAAGTAGTGGGAGTAGAAACTTTTAAGTTGAAGCAATCTGTGCAATTTGCTTGTAACTTATAGTCATACTACATGTATTCACTATGAATGTTATCTTTGTATCTTATGCAATTCAAATCATTACTATGGAAAGCATAGTTAAATGTATAATTGGATAAATAGAAAAAGACATGACGCAATAGTCCAAAATTGATCCAAGAGAAACCCAAAAATGTTAGGTTTTCAGTCATGAATCAGTATTACTTTAATATATTTGGGAAATAAATCAACTACTTTTTTTATTAAAAAATGTACAAATGCAAAACATGTCTTGAACCAAATGTTGTCTAATATCAGAAATGTTGACTAATGTTTAAACAGACAAAACTTTTCCACAAAGTTTCATGTGCATAGAGAAAGATACAATGAAGGTTTCCAACAGTGAGAAAATATGCTAGAGATTTGGACATGGGTCCACAATCAAACCTTTTAAAATTTGTAAGCTTCAACCTCATGTACAAAAAGAGGACTTAGAAAGTTCCTTAGCTTTGATTCCAAGGAGGCTAAAATCAGACCTGCCAGCTCGATTTGCTTGACATGCACAGCTTTCTGATAGGCTTGTCGATTTTCTAAAGACCTGGAAACCCTAATTTAAATTCTTGCCCTTGCATTAAAAACACAAAAACCTTTAAAAAAAAAAATCCTAAAAGCAAACACAAACACCCAGAAAGAAAGACAACAGGCACTCACTCTCACTCACATCAACAAGTATCAAGCACTTGATTTACATGCAAGGATAAATAGAGTATTAAAGGCATGAGATCTAATCCCTAGTTGTTGTTCTTAACAGGTCCAAGACACAGTCGTGATAAAAAACAATGACACATAACTGTAATTTAAATTTGACTAAAATTAATACAATCCATGCTCCATAATATTGATTGAGAATTTCTATGGAACATAGTTTATTATTTTATGTACATTATATTTCAAAGGTTGTAGTAATCTTTATAAGGAGTCTAATTGCATGCAAGAAGGTATTCTTAGGATAGAAGTTGTATTTAGCTTTTTAATGTAGTTTAAAGCAATGGATTGTAAATTATTCATTGTCATCCAGAGGAGGAAGCTCCCTCAATAGGATTGAGTCCACTATAGTAAGATCCTAGAATACATAAGGTCATCTATCAATGTTAGAATTATAATAATAAAAAGTAATGACATTGTGACACAACATGTACAGAGCATGACAGTTAAGGCCAAACCTTAAAGGGCATGCCAACAATGAGCTTTGTTGCAAGTGACTTGTACAAGAGCTCAGGATTCTGTAATATAAAATAAGCAAACACAAAAGCTTCAAAACCTTCTCCTCTCAGGGTTCTTGGATTTAGTTAATAAACTCTCAAGCACCATAGCAGACAACAGAACATGCAAAATGGAAAATGTGCAATAAAAAAACACAGACAAATAGAGGAAATGTACACATTAAGGAAGGTGTAATAAGCATTGAATCCTGCAATTCACAATTAACACTATGAAACCCTAACACAAAAATAATTTATTTAAATGACCTGAGCCAAAACCAATCTTCCTATAGCTTGCTTCAATCTATTCACAGGAAATGAAATATGAAAATATCAGGGTTACCAGCATCAATAGCAGCAGGTGATGTCGTTGATCCAATAGATTCTGGAGTAGATCCAATGGCAAAGGCATCTGAGCAAGCATCCTTCCCCGTGTCGGGAAAAGCCCTCACTACCTATATAGTTTCCAGCCATCAACATCAAAGTCATAGACAGCTAGGGAAGAGCCCATGGTTCTAGTTTTGTGTCTAGTTCCAGGTCCAAATTCTTATGATCGTGATAGATATCTTGATACTCGTGGTTCAGATGCTCATGATCGGGATAAAGACCCTGTACCAGACCCATACTTATGAGAACGATACCCATAGCCAATGCGGCTAGCTAAGCCATCATAAACATCCATAAAGAAAAGCCACCTGCACTACATTATAACTTTCCCAAAGTTTTCTAGAACTATCTACTTGTTTGAATACCATTTTCTTTCATTTCCCTACTTCATACCACTTCCTTAGGAAGTCTATCCAAAATTTTCCATGGTTTCTTGACCTAGCCATCCCCACTTCAAGATTTACATTGACAATGTTTTCAAGTACCCGTGAAAGGTTCTAAGTATAATATAAAATATATATTTCTTTCAAGCATGCTAGCAGGATTGAACCATGTCAAATTGTTAATAATCACTCAGCAGGTTAACATGTTTGTTTTAGCATTCTCTATTTATATTGGATCGGCTTTGAAAAGAACGATTGTATGATTGTGAATTTATGATGTATATTTTTTTGATACCAAATAGCAGAACCCAGAGCTTTGTTTGTATCCATTCTCATGAGAATGAGTCATAAATGGTACTCAACTTTGTTGGTACATACATCTGTTTGACATTTATCCCTCGTATTTTGAAATTTTTAGTACTAAAAAATAATAATTTTTAATGTACTTGGTCAAACTGTACCTACCTGATCAACAAGATCTCTGAATAGTTGGTAAACATTTTATTAACAATTAGCATGATCTCCAAGCAGTATCATTGAATGGGAATTATTATTAATACAAAAACAGTGCAATATAAAGCATACATGCCTAGTCAAAAAGTTTGTGGAGTGATGGTCAGTGGATTAACAAAGAGAGTGACAGGTTTAAATTCCTACACTATAATAAGATGGCTCATAACTTGGAGGATTTTGTGTGCTAATGATATATGCGTAAGTGATATTGTCGAGTATTCAAAATGGGTTACATTCATGAGTATAAAAGACAAGTTCAACCATATTCTGTAATGAGGTGATCCATATCTTACCCTTGACATAGCAATAAGACATCCACAGTCTCACCTCCTCACAATTGAAGATGATGCATGGTCTCAGTTCAAAACCCTATGCCAGAAACATAAAAATGCTTATGATTAGTTGTATGTTGCATATCATTATTTGTGGACATGACATCACCTATTTGATATTAAGATTAGTTCAGATTCAAGAACTATGCACACTGTAGAATGTATGCACGAAAATAATTCTCTTTGGATGCAACATGCAAGTCTCGTATTTCATTTTCTATGCAAATGACAAACTAAGCCTTCTGACAGTAACATTAAAGCTTCAAGGCTGAAATATAGATATTCCTATAGGTAGCAATTAAATATTGTAGTAATGATTATCCTATTGTGTTGGTTTTGTGATAATTTAGTTTTTGTAAGTAGTGCTACAATGTTAAATTCTTCAAATTCCAAATTGATGCATCATGCAGTTTGTGCTCTCTATATCAATATTTATTGGTCACAATTGTCTTAGATGCTAATCTAAGCACATGAATATTCAAACTTGTTAGACTGAGGTTTATGTTATGTGAATCTGATTGGAGTAGCAGCACAATTTTCTTGTCAATAGTGCAAGCCTTGATGAAATTAAAAAATCTGCATTTAGAGAACCATTTAAATGTGGCAAATCAAAATCAAACATATTGTGTAAACTTGTGTCAAAATTTTGTATCGGAGTAGAAGAATATTCAAATTTCAAATAGACTTAGATAAAAGAGAAAAGCTGATTTTTGATGCTCATATAATTGTTGTTGAGTACCCAAGTTAAATTAGGAAAAGAGATTTTGTTATTTGCAAGTTTAAACAGAAATCATTAAAAATCATGGCCTATGCTTTCTCAAAGCAAACTTCTCAAGAAGTGGATAGATTCACTTTGGAGTGGACAAGGACTTCTTGCAACAACCTACATGTGGAGCGGTCAATGATTTCACAGGATTCTTGGCTTTGGACAGAGGTGATTATATCTTTAGAAATTATAAAATACATATTCTTGTGGTTTTTTTATGTGGGAATGATTTCATGAGATACACTTATCATGAGTGTAGACTACAAGATACTTGTTATTCTGGACATTTACCTTTCATAACCTTATCTAGCTATGAGGCTATTTTAATTTCATGTTTAAAATGTCTAGATGTCATGTAGTAATGAGAAATGTGGTTTTCTATCACCTTATTTTGGAGGAAATATCTTATATTCTAGAATCTATTTCAAGGCACTTATTGTTCCTTCTAAAATTTCTTTTTTATCTGGATAAATTATCAGCACAAGACTTAGATTGCAAAACAAATATTCTTGTTTTCTTGTAAGAATCCATTAGAGGCTTTGGAACACTACTTGAAGTTGTGAATAGATGTTCTAAAAGATGTTTATGATGCAAAGAACAAGTTGAGTAATAGACATGTCAATACCATTGTTTATATGATTGAACAAAATGAGAAAATCATCTATGTGAGAGAGTTATCTTGAAGTTGAATCTTGGAGAGTAACATGGCCTTAAGAAAAAATTAGCGTGAAATAAATCATATAAGTTTGTATAATAATCAATTATAGAATAGAAAAAACTATATGCTAATTGATTCCTTGGCATTGAAAAAATGTATAAAATATATATGTACACAGCATAAAATTATGAAATACTTTCTTGATTTTTTTGTCATGGTCCACCACAATTGATATTACAGCCATACATTCACAATAATTTTGGCAACCTCTCACTTAATTCATTTGTTCGCTTATGAAATTCTTTTTCCATACTTGGCTTCCTTCTTGTAACTATCCATTTCTATAAAAAATGTTCCTGGTGTTATCATAGCTTACCCCTTACTTTATCCTTTGCTTATCCTTTCCTTGCTTTCTCTACATTTTGTGATTATAACTCAACATATTTTCATCATTTTTTCATTGTTTTCTTCCCCCAAAATAATTGTATTTCTCCATTGTCCTCCATGTCACAGCCCTTCCTAAAAGTCCACCTTTTTTTTTGGTCCTTACTTCTCTACATGTTACTACCATCAGCCTTAAATTCATATCAGTTTCATTTATTCCCTCAAGTTCTAGCTCATTCTTCACACTGCTGCGAACTTCCTCTTATTTTTGCTTTTTTACTTCACTTCTTTCATTGTGTGTTTCTTTGTAACTTGCATGTTGTTCTAAAACATCATCTTTTTGATGTCCTTGTCCAATTTCTTTCTATTTGTATTTCTTTAATTCATATTTGATCCTCCATCCATTGTGCTTTTCATGAGTTTGACATATTTTTGGTCACTATTCTTGCCCTCTCTTGTTTTAGTTGATTTCCTATATTGTTTTTTCTTTACTTTGTGATTTTCTAGTTGTTATGTAGGCTTTGCCTCATGGAAGATAACCTTTTAAAAAATAAACTCCCAATAGAATGGCATAGTTGTCACTTGTCATTTGTTACCGAGTGTGGTGTAATGGAAAATGGGAGCATTCATTAACTCACCTGAGTGGACATGTGCATTCTTCCAATGCATTGGGATATTTTTCATCTCCTGCATTTATTGTAGAGGTTTTTGGGTTTCTTGCTCTTAGGGTGTTCTTGAATTATTCATTATATCTAGAAATCCACTGAATTGTATACTAATAACAGACAAGATTTCCTATCGGTTATTAGAATGATAAAGATATGAGTGCTAGAGTAGGTTTTCCATGGTCAAACGAATGAACTTATTATGTTGTTTGGGATTTGTGAATTGTAGCCTTAGGAAGTGATTTATACCAAATTTGGCCTATTGCAAGAATGAGGTAAAATGACAAAATGTGATGCAAAGTGAAATTTATATTTGATTTATTGGTTGTACCATTAAGAATAGCTGATAACTACAGACTTTGAGCTTTAACGAAGCATAACTATAAACATAAGATCCTAGAGATGAAGGAAAATATTGCATGCATTATAGGGAAAACAGTTACAATTTCCAGTTCCTCTATCCCCAAATTATTATATAATTGACATAAGATAATTTTGTGAATACAAAAACTTACCAAAGTAAGTCCTTTGCATTTTAGTAAATTCAACACAGGAATCAAAACTAGTTTCCTTTGCTGCATGTGAAAGAATTCTAGTAGGGTCGCATCCTTTCTTTTTCCTGTAATTAGTAGGAAATTTTTTGAATTGTGTTTCTAATGTACTAGAATCTAAATCAATGGCTCTAGGCCAGTTCTAATTGAGATTTCAAAATGAAAGTACTTACATGCAGATGTTTCAGTTGTATACCCCCTTACACCTTGGCATTCGCATGCAGATACAACAATAGTGGATAAATGGATGCTGTGAAAAAGGTCTACTTTTGCTACGATCCACCCAAGAACACACTAAAATTCCCAGGTAGGGCGGGGAATCCAACGACTAAGATAGAAGGGAGAGACAATGTTTCCTTTTGAAAGATCAATAAATGACGACAACCAGACATTTTAGGTGCTCAAAAAACCTTGTATTTTAATGCACTTTTCCTACCAAATATAAAAAAATTATTCTTTCTGAAATTCTAAACCTTACACAACCTACCTAAAAGTGCAACTAGGTATATCAGAAAGAATCCATGGAGTTAAAATTCTCAAAGAGTAATAGTATTTTGATTAACTACTTCGTCTCTTTGTAGTTTTTCATTTACCCAAAGAAATTAGGTACCATGGAAGGCAGATTAAAGATATGACCGATTGTAGATCATGAAGAACAAAAAAGCACAAGGATTGAAATGTCAATAAATTTGATATTGATAATAAATTAAATTACAGGACATCAAAGTGGAGAAACAAGATTGGACATAGAAATGTCCTTACAAAAATCTTAATATATGTGCATTGCGAATACATAATATAATTTTTTTTCTTTATATATCTCCAATCATTGGAAGAAGCTCGAGAGGCATTGTTCTGTCTCAAGCAGTTTTCAGATTGGAATCCTAACTTTAAAAAAATTGCTACCCAGTTCATGATCTAGGAAGTTTCTAAGCATGAACCTAAATTTTCTTGCCATGTTCTTTCTCCAACCCATGGACATGGGTTCTTGAAATCTTGAATGAATGAAACAAAAATGTTTGCATGTTTCCAACATTTTCATCCATGAAGCCACACCCACTTACCTAGGCTAGGAACTTCATGGTAGAGCACAAAGAGAAGATAATTACTGGGAGGAGCCAAGTTATGAGGAGGAATGTAGACAGAGAGTTGGTAAGAGAGTGGAAGGATCACAAACCCAACAATCTTGAGTCTTAGAAGCCTCCAGTTCATGGAAAAACTATACATTGTAGAGGTGGGTACCATGAGCGACACAGAGATGTGTTCCTTATTGTTGTTTCAAAATAGATGCATCATAGCCTTGAAAAAAGAGAACAATTACTATACATTATAGAAATAGAGTACCATCAATCTGTCTCTGTGAACAAGATTGAATAAAAGAAAAAGATTGCAATCAAATTACATCTATTTGACAATCATGAAAAGACAAACACAGAAGGGTTGCTGCAGCAGTAGGATCTTGTTTATGCCCCGGTGTGTTGTTCAACACCATTGGTATATTGCTCTTGCACAAATCTTTACTGTAGGTGCTTCTACATAAGTTGTAAGAAAACTTTGGTAAAATGTCAATGAAATTTGTGGGTTTTTCGGTGTTTATTCTAGCATGCATGAAATGCAAAATGTGGAAGCACAGACAAGGCACGTGAACCGCATTTTATTGTGTCATGCATTCAGCTTCAGTACCATATGCCCTCTATAAAAGAATGGATGAAACATTAGGAAGCGTTGTTTAATACTTTCCTCTCTTTGTTTTTATTGGACAACTTGTTTAAAATTATTGCTCTAAAATGTAAACCCCCAGGAAATTAGGCACCTGCCAATGCAGACGAAGATAAATAAATAAATTTATTCTAGCAAAATAAATGAAAAATAGAAACTTTGGATTATCATCGCATTATATCTCGCGCTCCGTTCCCAATGCACAAATAAATTTTCTCTTTGCTCAATCAAAAAACATTAGTCTCTTGCTATAAAGGCAGGGACTAACTAGATGAAAGCACCCTCCATGTGCTCAACTAACTATAACTTGAGGATTTTACTCGGCGAGCAACTAAATGGGTTTTCCTAAGCTTTGTGGCCCAATAAGGTCCCAATGCACAATGGGCGCTTCCACAAACAGGGTCTTGAAAGGTGAAGAGAGAATGTAATACACAAGTAAGATTCCAAGAGACTAGAAATGGAATCAATTTGACAAATTCTCAAGGTAAGAGCTGAGTAAGATACTTACTCTAGCAACAATCAACAAAGCAAACCTAAAATCCCTTATTTGTAGGAAGTGACGATTTCAAATGTTGGTGGCAATTGTGGCTTCTTATGGAAATGTTTACCTTAGAAATGGATTACCCCAAATCACCTTAGCCACTCTCCATAATCCTCCCTACTTGAATATAAATATAAAGTATCATCAATCTAGATTGATGCTATTATCTAACAAAGACAAGAGGAGCTCATTCCAAGTATCTGGTACACCAGGAATACACCAGTGAATGCAATCTAGAATAGATGGGGAGGTATTCCAACTTCCTACAAGTGCATCTACTCTACAGCCAGAAGGCATAGTTATATTCAACATTGTTACATTATACTTCATTTCATGCACCACTTTTTTGAGAATGTTGCTCAACCTTCCAAACTGACCTTCCAAATCTGATACGTGGTATATGGAATCCGTCTATATATAACATGAATTTGGAGAAATACCATCACTGCAATTCAACTGTAAGACATGAAATTATTTATGGATTTGATGCTCTGCTTACAATTAAATACGATTCATAAATAATAACCCACTATATCTATACACTCTTCTACCTCTTCAAATTGATTTGCACTCAAGACAATGATAACCCCCAAACATACTTACCAATTAAGTTGAGCATCTTTAACATAGAAGAAAACAAATAATACTAAAATTAGTACCTCCAATGAGCAGGCTCGTATGTCCTGAAGAAAACTCTAGTTTTCATCGAGTTCATGTTCTTCTTAATCCATGTTGCCTAGGTCTTCAGTGCCAACTCATATGCATCCTCAATATTCATTGAGATATTAATATTTCTAGAGATTTTGAAGTAGGTGTTTCTGTTTATGTAAAATAAATAGACTTGTCATCTCATAACCTATTTAGAGTTTGAAACAACTTAAGAAATTTACACACAAAAAAAAGACAAAATGTTATGTTAGATTATTACTTATCAAAAATCTTCTTGGGAGCCCACCAGTGTGCTGAATTGAAGACAAGCACTTGGGCATCTTTCCATTTTAGCGTAGATGAAATAAGCTTATCTAATCTGATTGCGGCTTTGATTCTATTTGAAACTCCCTTTAAAGGGGTACCCTTTTCTACCAAGAATGGTGCTCTGTGGTACTCAATTGTAAGATTGAATTTACTGAAGTGTGCACCTAGATAACTTATCTGCTTTATATTCCCATCTTGCTTTAATTTCCTTACAGAGTTCTTGTTAATTACACCTTCCATGAGCATACGCACCAGAGACTCCCACTATGTCCTTCCCATTAAATCTCCAACAAATTCCACCCGCATACTCTCCAACTTTGAGAGTGTTTTGCTTGCATTGAATATGAATATAAACAACTGCTAGTTGTTACTATGACTATACTGTATGCCATGAAGATAAAATTAAAGGTAATTTTAGTTCATCCATGTAAAAGATCTGGAAAAAGGGTATCTATACACTCACACTGGAAGAGTAAATCCCTTTGGCTGCCATTTAAGATGGGTGTAAGCTCTATCAGGTCTCCCATTGGTTTCACAACTTAGGTCTTAAAATACCGTTCAGACCTTTCTTGTTTAGGGCACAACTAAGTGGGTTTTACCAAGCTTTGTGGCCCACTAAGGTCCCAATGCGCAGTGGGTGCTTCCACGGACAGGGTCTTGAAAGGTGAAGAGAGAATGTAATACACAAGTAAGATTACAAGAGACTAGAAACATAATCAATTTCACAAATTCTCAACTTAAGAGTTGAGGAGTAAGATAGTTATCACATAAATACAAGAGTTTGTTATCAGAGAAAACTCACCCTATTATAAGGATGAAAGAAAAATCAATATCTCTTCAAGCTCAAAGGAAATTTATGTCAAACTTTAACTCAATGTTAGGGATTTTTTTTTGCTACTTTCCCCACTCCTCCAAACTCTTCCTCGCTTGTATTCATCTTTCACTTCTCCAATTCGATGAGTTGTAGCCTGTAAATAAGGTTTCCATGAGGGTTTTGGAGTATGTTTATTAAAATGAAAATGTTCCCCCCCAATTTGCCTACTAAAAACAATTTTAAAATAGAATTCAAAGTATATTATAATATTATATAATATAATTTAATATTATTATTATATAATATTATATAATATTATATCATAATATAATATATATTATATTATATAATTTAATATTACTATTATATAATATTATAACATAATATTATATATTATATATATTATATTATATTATATTATATTATATTATATTATATCATATTATATTTATTATTACATAATATTATAATATTATATTATATTATATTATAGTATTAAATATATTATAATATATTATATTTTATTTTAATATAATATATTATTATTATACTATATTATAATACAACCCACTTCCTCAATTCAAATATTTTTTTAAACTATCCACTTTAATATCATATTTAATATCATACTATCTAATTTTTATTTTTGTGACTAATTATTTAGTTGTGTTTTTTACTCAATGATCAAATTAGTCATTTATTTAGTCATTTATAATTGTGTTTTAGTCACGTAGTCATTTATTTGTCAAATTCTACTAGTGTTAGTCACGTGACTAAAATTTTTAGTCACGTAGTCATTTATTTGCCAAATTATACTAGTGGGAGGAAGCCAGAACTGAAAGTTTTTCATAACTGGGTTGACATTATCCCATACCCAGTCAACACTGTTTTGAAGGTATATGGTTTTCAAGGAATCCCCCATATACTGCCATACAATGTGATATCAAGAGTGGGTTTTGCAGAAGTTATGTGGAAAATAGGTTGTATCTATGAGAACAACCTCACCGGGAGGGGTAAGGGAACATTTTTCCTAGATTATATAGTGATGTCTGATTTATCCTTTTCAAAAGGAGGCTGGGTGTATTTTAGGAAATTATTTGATGATTACCATTTGAGATGTGGCCCAAAGTGGCAACATGATCCTGAGGGTTTCTTTTCCCTTTTTAGACAAAGAATAAAGGGTGGAAAGTTTGTGCATGAGTTCAACGTTCCTAAGGACCTAATTAGAAATGAATTTGATCTAAATAGGTAGGAGTTGAACAAGGAGAAATGGATAGCTTATGATAAGCTATTAGATATTGTGCAAAAAATGGATCTAAAGTATGATCCATTGTTGGAGTTCAGTCCATACCATAAGAAAATTGAATTTCTAGTGGATAACTTCAAGGAAATTATGGGCACCTTGAGGACCAAAAAGATAAATTTAGAACTATGTCTAGGTGTACAAGAACAAGGTTCCAAACCAATTGAAACAAGGCCAACATATCAGCCTACAGGAAGAAGGCCCATTTATAGGAGGAAAAGGGATGATAGCAGTGATGAGGAAGAAGTGGACACAAAGGGGATGCAAATAATGAAATTGCCTTCACAGCCAGGTCCAAAATTCAAAGTGCTTGGGGAAATTAAAATCATTGATTTAGAATCATCACAAGAAGATAGTCCCTCATCACCACCATCCAAGCCAAGCCCTAAAAGGTAGAGAATTCATCAACCATAGGTGGATCTGATGGATCAAATTATTGTTATTGATCATGACATGCAGGTTGGTATGCCTTCCCCTCCTAGGCCAGCTGAATTGGTTTTATCCGATTTGGATATGAAAGGAAAATGTGTACAAGATGCAAGGATGGAAGCATGCAAGGAATTTCTAGATGACAATGCATTTGTGAAAACTCATGTATTCTTGCAATTGTCATGGAGGATGAAATTTGAAGAATATCAAGATAAATGTAAGAAGAGAAGAGAACTAAGACCTGACAGGTGAGACAAGGAGAATGATGAGGAAGTGAAATATGAATTAATGGAAGAATTCAAGAACATCATTCCTGAGGAAGGAAGAAAACTGGTGAGTTAGGATGGTGTAATGATTCTGCCTAAATGGGACATTGTAGATGCAGTACCCTTTAATGCTATTTTGAAGTCCAAGCACCCCTTGCAATACTCTGAAGAAGAGGTCAAGGCAGCACTGCAAGACTCTACCTTTAGTGAAGAGTATAAAACCTTGGAAATTTGGGCATTGGCCCCATAAGGGAGAAAGCCAGATGTTTATGATATTAACTCAAATTTAAGAGGAGGGCTAATAATAAAGAGAGCTTCAGAGATCTCAACCACTGAGGCCACTAACTTGACTGTGAATGTGGCTAAATTGGCCCAAAAGACTATTGAAAGGGAAGAGGCAGAAAAGAGGAGCCTAATGGAGAAGTATAACCTTTTGATTGAGGAATACAACAAGACGAAATAGAAGAATGTTGAGCTATAGATTGAGGTGGAAAGGTTAAGGTATAAACAGATTGGGGAGACATCAAGTGCTCCATGAATCAATTCATTGCATTCCACATCAAGGTCAGTGCCGCCTGCTTCTCCAATTGTTTCCACACTAGGGTCTCCCAGTCAGAATCCTTCCTTCACCCCCTCTTTAGAGGAAATTGATGAAGAAAAAGAATCATTTGTGGATCCTACAAAGAAGTAGCTCATGCAAAAAATTGATGAATTACATGCATCTTTGAAGGTAAGTGAGGAAGGATCTCTTTCAAAGCAAAAGGAGATTGTTACTGTTGTCTTGAAACATTTAAATGAGAGGGTTGATAATAAATTGCCATCTATACATTCTTTATATTATTTATTATTAGATGCAATAAAGAATAATAATAGGCCCTAATCATTAAGGCCTACTCAAGTATTAGTTAAATCACTGCAAGGTTTTCAGACCCTACAAGATGATTTGAGTAGGAAGATCAGGGAATTGGTGAAGAATTTTAATGATTGGGGTAACACATTGTTACCTGATATAATTGAAGAGCAGGGGAAAATCAGGTCACTCCAACAATGGCAGGATCAAGCAAGTGAGGTCATCAATGATCAAATTAAATTAATTTGTGATTACTCATATTATGATTTGTTGGTGAGCTGTATGGATAAAATCATTAGTTCTAGCTCATTTTTTGAATCTTTTGAAAGAAATGCAAATCAAGCAGCGGTAAAATACACACCTTATAGTACCAAGGTGAATGAGGTAATTAATTTTGACTAGCTGACTGATGAAGAATACCAGAAATGGGTAACTAAATATTTAACTGAGGAAGAGTAAAAATAATGAGCTACTAACAGGTGGTAGATCAGATGCTGCAGTTACAATGGATTCCAGTTTTTCTTTGATGGCAGCCTTGGCACAAGATTCTTAAGGTCTTTGTTGTTGCATGAACTTTTCTGAATGGGCATGACGAACAAGAATATTCTCCAGGGTGATGGTTGTTGTAACAATTTTTGGAATATCACCAAGTGATCCAATTGGCTGGTGACATGTGTACTTTCTAGCCTGATTCTTGTTTTCTCCTTCATTTTCTATAAGAAGGATTTCAAGGCCAGAAGTATGGGTTAGCAAGTTAGATAATTTTGGGTCAAGTCTAGGTGAATTTGCAAAGAAAATTATAAAGTTCGATTGTTTTAGAGAGAAATGCAATTTAGTTTCTGAGTCATTCTGTAATAGGTTTTTAATTTATGGGGATTTAATGTTGTATAACAGTACTATCATTTGAGTTGAAATGATAAATTCAAGCTCATGTCTCTCCGTTGTACATGCATATCTGAAATTTGAATAAGATAACTAAGGGTTGTTTCATTCATCTCATTATTGTGGTGTGTATGATTCCATTTTAGCTTTAATTCAAGGAGTTAATAAAATGCTTGAATGGGATTATAGGTGGATATCTTATGTATAAGGATTTAATAAGTAGTATTGGGTCAGAATACATATTGATGAGATTACAGTGCAATGTTGTCAAGGATTTTATATGTTATGTGTTAAATCTTTCATAAACCCTTAGATGCTTATGAATTTGACTCCTACAATGGATATATGGCATTGATCTAAGTTGTATTTATCCGTATGATTCAGTATTTGTTTTTCTTTTCCTAGAGCTTGCCACAAATTGGAAATCAATGACTATCTCATGCTCCAAATAGTTGATATTAACGATGAACAACCAATTCTATTCGATATTATCCTACTGTGTTGAGCTATTAAGTGAGATTATTTGTTATTGTTAATGTTGTTTATAATAATGGTGTAGAGGTTGTAAACACATTAAGGGATCACCCTTCTGGGTCTTGTAGAGCCTAAAGTGTAGGAGGCTTTTTAAAGTCCTCATCAGTTGGTCCAGGTCCTTCGAGTTGCCCTTGATTGGAATTGGAAATTCCATAGGTAGATTAGAAGACCAAACTGGTTAGTAGTAAAAAAAACCAATAGATGCTTCCATCTACAATTTATTTTAGACCATGGAAGGATCACAAAGATCCATACAACATAAAATAGCAGCTAGGAAATGTTCAGATTTGCATAAAAAAAAGTTATTTTATTTCTAGGTATGTTTAGGATCATGATGGGCCAAAAGGTGGCGATATGATGGGTATTTGTAGGGTATGTGGTTGATGATTTTTTTTAGCCAAAATTGATGAAATGAAAAGGGTTTTTAATGGATATTTTCAGCTTTCCACCAATATAAATTATGCTTTACTTTGAATTTAATAAATAATTATTATTCATTTTCTATTTGAATTTGACTAAAGTCCTGATTGATAGGTTGATTGAAAAATATCTATAGCTTTCAAACGGTATTACATTTTTTGAATCCAAAACATGCATCACATTCTATGCTTTGCATACTATAGGATTAAAAAAATAAAAATTTAATTTCATGAAGTTTTGACCAAGTTAAGGTGGTCAGACATACGAGTTTTTATATTTTTTAAAAGTTGTAATAAAAAATTCATAATTAATTATTTACTCAAAAAAAAAATTACAAAAAAATATACATCACATTTGAACATGAGTCCTATACTTATGTCTAAAATCTTATAAAAAAATATTATCATTTTATTGTGGTTAGGGTAGTCAGACAGACACCTACTTCTTATTTCTTCCCTGAAATTTAAGTACTACTACATTGAAATTTCAAATTTTTCACCAAACATTAAAAAAAAAAAAACCTAGTAGTTTAGAAACTACATTCAATTTGCTATGGATTCTATGCTTGAAATATCTTGTCTTTTTTCTTTAAATCACTACACATTGTCTTATTTGAAATAGTTTGAAGCTTGCTTCATCTTGACTTGAGGTTTCTTGAACACTTGGCAAAGGTATTTTAACTTGTCAAAATAAGTATGTCCCCCATATATACCTCTAAATCTCTCTTTCAATAGTTCCTTAACAACTGAAATAGTAGCTCTATGTTGTGTATGTGAAGCATCAATCTCAAGTTGCTTGTTTTCTTAGACTTGAAGGGACTGGAAACTACTTGCCACTACTAATAACCCTTGAAAAAATAGATAATAATTACATAAAATATGTTGCAATTCACCTTCCAGAGATACCTTGTGCAATAACAGTTGGAATTGATCAATATTCCTAGCAAATTGTTGATACTCTTCCTCCTTCATTTGGATGATAACAATGTTAACATTGTCCTTTGTACCTACTTGTTTAGCACCATCCTTGGCTATGTATTCTTTGCTTTGCTTCTCACACTCTTGATGACCCTTTCAACATGGTAACATCTGACTGAAATAGCTTGGTCTGCAAATCCACAATGGTAACTTTATCTTCCCCATCTACAACCCTCTCTACTGTCCTAGTAGTAGACATGAATCTCCTTGCATCCTCAAACTTAAATGGAATATGTATAACATGGTGAACAAGATGGAAATCTCTATCCTTATATCCTAACAACTAAAAATTTGAACCCTTCACTGTGTTTTCTAGCAACTCACCTTCCTCCACTTGCACATTAGACTCAAATTTACTCTCTTCAAACAACTTTAAATGATGGATCCTTTGCATTGGTAGTAAGGAATGTGAAAAATCATCTACAACTATGTATACATTATCCTACAACATGCTTTGGATCTCCCATGACAAACCATAAATATCAAATGGTTTCATGATAGTCTGACATCTATTCATGATTTCAAAATCCACCTTGTCCTCCTTCATGGACTGTGGGAACTCTTTTTCACTCATTAAAATCACCCTTGACCCCATTCTTGGATCTTTTTCTTCCTTCTCTATGATTTGTACAAACTCTTTTTCACTCACCAACATAGCACTAGAACCCATTTATGATTCATGACCTTCCTCTTTTAATGGTGTAAGGGTGTAGGAAACTCCATCTTTCTCTATGAAATATTTTTCCTACCATCATGCTTGGAATTCCTATCATATTTCCAAGGCCTCTCCAAAAGAAAATGACAAACATCCATTGGTATTATGTCACATAAAACATTATCCTTTTATCCCCCTATGTGAAAATCTACCCAACTTTGTTCATTCACAACTACTTGTTGTCCTTTGTTTAACCAAGACACCTTGTAGGGAGTAGCATGATGAATCTATTAGAAACCAAGATCAGATTTGCAAACCGAAAAGACCTTCCGCATAAGAGAAAATTAGAAAAAGCAGAGAGGTTGCAAAATAATGTGCAACATAATATTATTCAAGAATTCAATAATTACAAGATAATGATTTGCTTTATAAAAGAAAGATATGCATAACCCTAATCTTCTCTTGAGCAACAAGATAGCTCAACAAGATAAAGATGAAAACTAATTAACCTAGGAATTAAATAATGCCTAAGTAAACTTATGCAAATGTGTAATTAAATATTAACTACACCAACACCCCCTCATAAGTGCAACTTAGGGAGAAGCAAAATTATTATGCAAAGATGAGTCCTGACAATAAGGCCTGATCAGGTACTCATTTACAAATGCAATAATGAGGTAGAGAAGGAAAACCCAGTGGGACAAAACCCCCCTACAATGAGATGACTACTGCAAGAAGCACTGGAAGAACACTATGGAGTAACAATGGAACCGCAATCCAACAAGCAAGGAAGGATACCTCTATCTACAACTAAAATGAAAACTAGAATCATGATAATGTGATAGCAGAACTGATGCCATGGAACACTGGAAAACTCACAAACTAGAACAACCCTGGAATCTATGAAGCAATAGTAGATGAGATGATGACAGAATTTGGAAACCGTGTATCTTGATGCCAATGCAAAACTGTGACTGAAACTCTTCCATGGGAAGGAGTACCAAAAATAGACTCTGGAACATTAACCATAAAAACATGGCCCTCATACTGAGAAGAATCTAAACCAATGAGGATCAAGAAACATAATCTCTCAACTAAAGTGTGAACCGATGAATCCGATATGTGTCAAGTAATAGCAAAAAATGTGGCCAAACAAAACTAGGAGACCAGATATAACCCATGCGAGCTATCATCAAATCAAAATGTATATGGAGATCAAAGTGAAAACTACACTCTAATCAGATTTATTATGAAAGTAACCCCTCTGATGGAACTTTATCTCAGTTCATTTATTACAATAACCCAACGATTGTAAAAGGAGAGCATCCTAAACATGCATAAACAAAAAAATAAAATAGACCTCAGATCTGTGTAGAGGACAAAATCAACTTTTCGATGTCGCGTGAATGACAAAAAAAGGATCACCGAGTCAAAAGATATGCCCTCCGAAGCGAAATCTAAACATCTAACTTCAACTAGAAAAATATCCCATCAAATAGAAAAATCTCTGAAAAAAATTGCACCATAGAAAATTGGGTTCGCCAGCTTTCCGGCGATATCTCATTTCAAAAAATTTGCCTCCAGAATCAAAAGTTATGACGAAATGAAAAAAATGGCTGTAGAAGGGAAAATGAGGGTACACGTTGGCTAAGCGGGCGCAAAAATCCAGCCCCTAGGTGCTGGCACTCGATCCGCCATATGACCGTGGGTGAAGAAAAATCAAAAAATAAACCCGCCACCAGGCGGGTGGCGCCGCCGGTGGCGCCACAATTGGCCAATAAAGCCCTCCGGTTGCTGCAATAGGACCGAGAGCGGATCAAAAGGGGCTCGGTAGGAAAAACAGAGCCAACAGGGGTGAAATGAAGACCAGCGGATGAAATGGGGAGCGGCAAATGGTAGAAACTGGCTAGCGGTGGCTAGATTTTGATGACGTGACCAACCATGGGAGAATATGCCAGCATCGGGAGAGGGGACAACTCTGTCAATTGGGCCGACAAGGTATGATGGTACCAAAATTTTGCAGGCTATAAATTTTTAAAACAAAAAACCCCAATTTTAAATTAAAAAGCCATCGATCACAGAATATAAAAAGCCCAAAAAAAAAATTCAGGCAGCCCCATAAATTTTTTGAAAAGCCCAATTAAAAAATTGTAGAACATTAAAAATAATTTTTTTATTCTGCATTCGTACCCTGTACCTGGTGGGTCGTACGACTTGCTGGGTAAAATTTGTTTGCCTCACGAATAGTTGATGCCGAATATAGGCAAGTTATATGTCATTTTTCGTCTCTCAGATGCTCTGGATCTGATGGTGAGGTCCGATCTGCATGAAAATGCACCAGAAGCTTCGCAACTCCCGGATCTGACAAATCTTCAAACCCTCATAACTCTGGCATAAAATTTTAGATTCAGGCGAAACAAAAGTCAATCTTGACTTTTTCGACAGCCCTGAACTTGAAAATGAGCTCAGATTTCCTCCAATGTGCACCGAAAGTGACCATGCAAGAGCACCCAAATAGAGAGACAAACTCAAGGTATGAAACCCTCGAGGAATCCCGAACAACTCTGTAATGGTTTTCTCTAGAAAATCTGAGAAGGGGCTACAAATCAAGGCTCTGATACCATGTTAGAAACCAAGATTAGATTTTCAAACTGAAAAGACCTTCCACAGAAGAGAAAATCAGAAAAAGCAGAGAGGTTGCAAAAGAATGTGCAACTTAATATTATTCGAGAATTCAATAATTACAAGATAATGATTTGCTTTATAATAGCAAGATATGCATAACCCTAATCTTATATTGAGCAACAAGATAGCTCAACAAGATAAGGATGACAACTAATTAACCTAGGAATTAAATAATGCCTAAGTAACCTAATGCAAATGTGTAATTAAATATTAATTACACCAACAAAATCCTTTGTAATTTCAACTTCTTAACCATTTCAAGAGAAACCAAAATTTCTGTACTACAATAATCAATAAGAGCCTTGTAACACTTACCTTGGATTTTACATGTAGTCCTAAAGAGTGACTTTATTTGTGGTGATTCCTTCTCCATTGGCCCTTTAAGTAGAGTCCTTGTTAGCAAAAACTCTCCAATCTTTGGTTCTTCAACATGTGGTGAAAAATGTACACTCTCGGCATCATCTCCACCTTGTGTAATCTGATTTCTTCTTTCTCTTCAAACAAAAGTAGATGGATGCTCCTCAGTACATTTCCATGCTTGGTGGCCTACAAATTTGTTGCATTTATAACACTTCCTAGTAAAGCCACTTGAACCTTATCTTTGGCCACCAAATCTGCCCCTAGAGTATGATCTTGTTCCCCTAAAACTACCTCTTGAATTTGGAACTTGTTCTTGAACTCTTCTTGTCTCTCCTTGACTCTCATATGACTATCTTGAATCATCAAATGTACCTTTTCCTCTAGAATTCCTTCCTCTAACCCTTCTTTGTTTTTCTTTCCTTCTCCTCAACTTATCTTTAGCGTTGATGGACAATTGGTAACACTCTTCCATAATTCTTGGGTTTATTAGGCTTAGTTCATCCTAAAGGTTGTATCTCAAAAAATTGAGATATCTTACCTCTTTTTCCACATCATCTTCTACATGGATCTCCCTTATACTCAATTTGTAGAATTTTTTTGTAGAGGTTTGCACATCCATAGCCTTCTGCTTAAGGTTTTGAAGTATTTTGAATAACTAAATGGTATAGTCACTAGGTAGGAATTTTCCTTTGAGCTTAGCAACCATCCTATCCCAAGAATTGATTTTAGACTTTCCATTCTTTCTCCTTTCATATTGTAAATAATCCCACCAAAGAAAGGCATCGCCCTTCAAATTTTTCTTGGCCAATTTCACCCTTTGCTCTTTTGGCATATCTTCTTATTCAAAATAGTTATCTAATGCTCCTATCCAGTCTAGGAATTCTTCACTATCCAATTTTCCTCCATATACTACTAAATCCATCTTGATTTTGGGACCTTCTCCCTTAACTATCGTCAACAGCTTTTCCATCCTCAAGTCATCAGGATCCATCTCTTCCTCGGACCCTCATTGGGAACTTTCCTCTTCCCCTTCTTCTTGGTCACTCAAGTCTCCTATGACCATTCCTCTTTTCTAACTTATTTCCAGGGCAACAAGCATCTCCTTCATTTCTCTCATCTCTCTTCCATGTCTCTTCTTCAATTCATTCATCTGTCTAGCGATTGGATTCCCTTTTGGAGGCATCTTTTTTTCTTCTTCCCTTCAAAATTTCCTCTTCAGATCAAACCTATGTTCTAATACCAATTTGATGTATAGAATGGGTAAAAATATCAAAAGAAACACAAACAAACACTCATCCAAATCCTCTAACATCAATTGATGGGTTTTGCTTCACAATCCCTCATTCCTCCTAATAGCCTTTCAAACATGACCTTTTGGACATAACCTATAGGGAAGCCATGACACTCAAAATGCAAGGAAATTTACAGATACCCTTGTGGAAATTCTCCAACATATCCAAAATCTAGGTGGGTTTACTTTGTACGGAAGACCCCAAAAAGTGACTCCTATTTCTTCACTAAGGTTAATTAGGCAAGCACACTAGATACAGATAGGTTTAGTGCTTCAATGGAACTCAAATCTAGTTCCAACACCTCAAATATGTCACACCTGGCCCAAATTACCTTTCCCTATCATATAGATCACTTTCCAAAGGCTTTTCAAAAAATTCCCTAAGTCTCTAGGGTTCCTACGCCTACTCTAGTAAAAAATTAGACCACTATAGAAACTCCACATGTGCAAACCTCCACCTTCTAACCCTACAAGTTTTGGAAACTAAAGAAAAAACCTACATAATCCATTCCATAAAGTTTTAGACTTTCTATCAGTGGAATGGAAAGATATACATTTTTCTTTCTTCTTGGTTACCCTACCCAGGGTTTATACCAGTCTGGGAAGAAATTACTCTAACTTGCTCAAATCTTGATGAAAATGAATGAAACCAAGTGCAATAGAAAGTGGACTCAAGGTTTTTTCATCTACAATTGATTTTAGACCATGGCAAGATTGCATAGGTCCATACAACACAAAATAGTAGTAAGGAAATGTTCAGATTTGCAAAAAGTAGAGTTATTTTATTACTCCAACTTCAAGATTTCATCAACCAACCTTGTATTTGACCAAACAAGGCCTTTTAATCATTTACCAACCTATTCCCAATGGTTCTCAACCAATTTTGAAATTAATGTTGGAAAAGTATGCCTCAATCATCACAGGCTGAAACCTCCATTAGAGCCAAGTCGGTGTGACAGTTCTTATGTCTGGCCGACTAGCAGTTTGGAACATCATGTTTTGTACAGGTTGCTGTGACCTAGTCTTTGTCTCATCGAAGGATCATGTCACTATGACAGGTTGTTTCAGTGTGACCTCTTAGTGTCTGTGAAGATCTCTAGCAGATAGGCCATTCAATCCTATATCGTTGAGACTCTTGGCCGAAAGGCTTGTTTCAGGAAGAAGTCTAGGTGATGTGTTAAAGTCTTGCTGACAGCGTTTGGTTTAAAGTCATCGGGGTAACTCAAAGGGCTTCGGGGAGAAGTCCCAATCAGAATGGAATGTCTCACCGATGATGAGAGGTCCTCGGTATAGCTCTTGGTGAATAGTGGTCATCGGTGTAACATATATGTGTTTGATAAGAACTCTCAGCGAAGGTGATATGTCTTGGTGACTGTTGATGACTTCGGGGTAGCATGTGTGATCTCGAAGAAACCTCTTGGCGATATTGATATGTCTTGCTGACTATTCTTTGGAGCTCAGTATAACATATGACTTCGGTATAACTCGTGGTGACTTGGTATGATGTCTCAGCAAAAGCCGATTGTCTGGCTAATGAGAACACTCACATCCTGGTGACATAAGGAAGTCTTAGCGATAGACTCCTGATCTCAATGTAACAAAAGAAGGCTCGTTGAGATGTCTTGGTGAGAGCGATAGTCTTTCCGAAAGGAAAACTGAAGCTGATACAAGTTGTAAGCTCTGTGAAACATCTTGGCGAGAACGATAACTCTTGGCAACATCAATATGAAGCTTTTGGGAATTGGGGAGACACTGTTAATGTCTCATCGAGATGCCAACAAAGTTTGTTTCTTCTGACCGAGTGATGACTATCTACGTGGCTGGTATTCGGCCAATCAGAGGAGCCAAATCTGAACAATTAGAAGGTAGTTCATTGTGACAGTTTTGTGAGGAAGCTTGACAGACATGGAACAACATGGATATACTCTGTGATTGTAGATTGTGATTAGTTGGTTCCATCAACAGATTTGTTGAGTGAATGAATTAGTAGATGAATTCTATTCTATGCATACTCTAGTTTGAAGGTTCCTGTACAAGATTGTTCATGGTGAATGCTACTATAAACAGACACCAGAAATATAATTCTGACATTTGTATGTAATCTTTATTGCTGTAATACAAAGTGATTTCTCTTGGTGTGGTGGGTTTTTCTCCCGTAAGGGTTTTCCCACTTATATCTAGTGTTCTTGTGTGATTGTCAAATACTTTGTTTCTATTATTTACGTCATAGTGCATCTTAGTTGAACTATAATTGAAAAATTAAAAGTATATCTGCATTCTTTCCTGAGGTATTGATGTTAGGAGAATTGTTTCCACATCTGATTTTCCTTACAAGTGGTATCAGAGCCTGGCTAGTTGTGTTATCCTTGTGGGTACGTTGGGTTTTTTGTGTCAATTATGTTTAGTGGGAGTCTTGTAGAGTTTGTTATTTCTGTTTACAGGCTGAGATGACTAGCACGTCTTGAAAGTTTAAAATAAAGAAGTTCAATGGTAGTAACTTTGACTTGTGGAAACTCAAGATGGAGGATCTTCTAGTTGATCGTGATCTATGGCTTGCAGTGTTTGGAACTAAACCTACAGGCATGAAGCAAGAAGATTGGAACCTTGTAGATAGGAAATCTGAGGGGCTGATAAGGCTCTATTTTCCAGACTCAGTGCTTCTGAATGTGCATGAGGAGAAGACTACCTCTTCTTTGTGGAAAAGAGTGGCGTCTATTTATCAAGGGAAGTCCTTGGTGAATAAATTGTTCCTGAGGAAGAAGCTGTATTCTTTGAGAATGCAGGAAGGAGGTTTTGTGGCTGATCATTTGAATGCATTTAATATGTTGATTGCTCAATTGACATCTGTTGGTGTAAAAATTGAAGAGGAGGATCGCTGTATGCTATTACTGTGTTCTTTTCCAAACTCTTGGGATCATCTGGTGATGGCTATTGGGAGTACAACATCCAGTTTCAAGATTGAAGATGTTGTTGGTTCTTTGCTGTCAGAAGAGATGAGAAGGAAATCTTCTGAGATGGCAAAGGAAGCTCTTTCTATTAGAGGAAGACCGAAAGAGAAAGGCAAGAAGAAGGACAAGAAGTCCAAATCAAAATTAGAGGGGAGATCAAAGTCTCCTGGCAAGAAGTCCAAGGTGAAGTGTTGGAACTGTGGGCAACCTGGTCATGTCGGAAAGGATTATAAAGAGGATAAAAAAAAGAAGAAAGGCTCTTCCAATAATGGTTCTTCTCATAGTGATGGTGACACCTTCATTGCAACCTTGTCTACTTAGGCATCAGATGACGTCTGGATGATTGATTCTGGAGCATTTTTCCACATGTCATCTTATAGAGAATGGTTCATGAAGTATGAAGAATACAATGGTGGAAAGGTGTACTTGGCAAGTGATGAAAATTTAGAGATTGTTGGCTGTGGAAGAGTCAGAATACAATTCCCTGATGGATGAGTGAAGGGAATCAATAATGTAATGCATCTACGAGGTTTGGCTCGAAACTTACTTTCTATAAGTATGTTGAATGATATTGGAGTACAAGTCACATTCTCTGGAAATGGCTACAAGATTACTAGAGGTTCAATGGTGCTGGCTAGAGGTGCTCGATTTGGTACCCTGTATAAGCTAGATGCACATGCTGTTCAATGTAACAATGTCTCTAGAAAGTCACTGAAAGCTACTCATGGAGGTAAAGAGGGAAAAATCCCTAATTATGTAAACTCTATGGAAGTAAAACTTCCTGTAGAGAAGACTATGCTTTGGCATCATAGGTTAGGCCACATAGAAGAAATTTTTTTAAAAACCTTGAAGAATAAAAATCTGGTTGAGGGGCTTGAAGATTGTAATCTCAAATTTGAATTCTATGATCATTGTATATATGGAAAGCAGCACCGTGTTTCTTTTTATTCCAGTCCTCATAAATCTTCTGGTTTGCTAGATTATATTCATTTGGATGTATTTGGTCTAGTGGATGTTCCTTCTTTGTCTAAGTCAAGATACTATGTGTCGTTTATTGATGATTACTCAAGAAGAGCATTTGTATATTTTTTGAAAAGTAAATCAGAAGTATTTAGTTAGTTTAAAGAATTTAAAAATCTTGTTGAAAATCAGACTGGTAGAAAAATAAAATGCTTAAGGACTGATTATGGCGGTGAATTCTGTTATGATGAATTTGAAAGATACTGTAAAGACCATGGAATTAAAAGACACAAGACTACACCTTATACTCCATAGTAGAATGGAGTTGTAGAAAGGTTCAATAGGACAGTGATGGAGAGAGTACGAAGTATGCTAAGTAGTGCTGGCTTGGAGGAGAAGTTCTGGGCTGAGGTTGTATCTACTGCATGTTATCTAATTAATCATTCTCTAAATTTTTCTCTTGTTGAGAAAACACCTTTGGAAGCATGTTTTGGTAAGAATCCCTCTCTTAGACATGTTCGTGTTTTTGGCTGTGAGGCATATGCTCATGTCCTGGATGTGAAAAGATCTAAACTAGAGAACAAGGCTGTCAAATGTATTTTTATTGGTTATAGTGCTATCATAAAAGGATACAAGCTTTGGAATCCTGATACAGAGAAGGTTGTATATAGCAGAAGTGTAATATTTTCTGAGCTAAAACCTTCCACTTTGGATCTGTAATTAGAGACAAAGTCAAAAAACAATAAGGATGTAGCTTTAATTCCTCCTACACCAGAGAAAGAGGAATTCAAAATTCAAAATGTACCTGAACTAAGGAGAGCTCAAGCAGTTCTGAAAGTTCTGAAGAAGAAGAACCTCAACCTCAACAAGTGAGGAGGTCAACCCATGAAAGAAAACAACTAGATAGGTATGGGTTCTCTTTAATTGATTCTACTTGTGCCTATGCTTTGATTTCTAGTACTGATGAGCCTAGGACTGTGAAAGAGGCATTTAGAATGTCTGATTCAGACTCTTGGTTGGAAGCCATGAATGAAGAGATGGCATCATTAGAAAAGAATGAAACTTGGAGTCTGGTGCCCTTGTCTAAAGGAAGAAAGGTTGTTGGCTGCAAATGGGTATTTAAGAAGAAAATTGGTCTAGATGGCAGTGTAGAAAAGTACAAGGTGAGACTGGTTGCAAAGGGTTATTCCCAGGTAGAGGGAATTGATTATGGGAAAATATTTTCTCCTGTAGCAAAGCTGACATCTATCAGATTTCTTTTGTCACTTGCAGCAGCATATGACTTAGAGGTCGAATAGATGGATGTGAAGACAACATTTCTTCATGGTGATCTTGAAGAAGAAATCTATATGTCCTAGCCTAAGCACTTTGTTGAAAAAGGTAAAGAAAAACTGGTATGCAAATTAAAGAAGTATATGTATGGGTTAAAGCAGTCACCTAGAATGTGGTACCAGAAATTTGATACTTTTGTATTGTCTTTGGGGTTTGTGAGATCAAAATCTAATCACTACAGATATTATAAAGCTAAAAGTGATCGAGTACTTGTTATTGCTCTCTATGTTGATGATATGTTGTTCATAGGCAATAGTAAGCTAATGATTTCTAATCTTAAGTCTCAGTTGTTTGCTAAGTTCGAAATGAAAGATCTTGTTGCAGCAAGGTATATTCTAGGGATGGAGATAACTAGGGACAGGAAGAATAGAAAGCTTTGGCTCAGTCAAAGTAAGTATATTAGGACTATTCTTGAGAGATTTTGTATGAATGATTGCAAACAACTAGTGGTTCTAGTCATGTAGGGAACAAAGCTATCTGTTGAGGATTGTCCAAAATCTCCCCCTGAGATGGAGGACATGACTAGTGTACCCTATGCTAGTGTGTTTGGTAGTCTCATGTATGCAATGGTCTGTACAAGGCCATACATTGCCCAAGTAGTGGGAGTTCTTAGTCGATTTATGGAAAATCTTGGAAGGATACATTGGGATGCTGTGAAGAGAGTGTTTAGATATTTGAAGGGAACTTGAGATTTTTCTTTGTGTTACCATGAGAACTTGGTTGAATCACAGAGGAATCTCAGCATTCGTGGATATGTAGATTCTAATTGGGCAGGAGACATTGACAGCAGGAGGTCCACCAGTGGATACATTTTCATGATGAATGGTGGTCTAGTGAGTTGAATGAGCAAGCGGTAGGCTATAGTCGCTTTGTCCACTACAGAGGCTGAATACATGGTAGCTACTCATGCTTGTAAAGAAGCTGTTTGGTTGAAACGTTTGTGTTCTAACATTGGTTTTGATGCAGGGGAAATAACTATTTTCTATGATAGTCAGAGTGCAATTTGTCTGGCAAAGAATCCAAATTTCCATGCCAAGATGAAACATATTGATGTACAATATCACTTTGTATGAGATATGGTGGAGGATGGAAAGGCCAGTTTGGAAAAAGTTGATACTCTGGAGAATGTTGCAGATTCATTGACAAAGCTAGTGAGCATAGACAAGTTCAGTTGTTGTGCCAGTTCAATGGGCCTTAGTGCCTACGATTTTTAGTAAGTTTTGTTTTGCTCTTGAGGTTCTTGTGTGATCTTCGTCAAGTGAGAGATTGTTGGAAAAGCATGCCTCAATCATCACAGGTTGAAACCTCCATTGGAGCCAAGTCAGTGTGACAGTTCTTATGTCCGACTGACTAGCAGTTTGGAACATCATGTTTTGTACAGGTCACTATGACCTAGTCTTTGTCTCACCGAAGGATCATGTCATTGTGGCAGGTTGCTTTTAGTGTGACCTCTTAGCGTCTATGAAGATCTCTAGCCGATAGGCCATTCAATTGTATATCGTTGAGACCCTTGGCCAAAAGGCTTGTTCAGGAAGAAGTCTGGGCGATGTGTTAAAGTCTTGTAGATAGTGTTTGGTTTAAAGTCATCGAGGTAACTCAAAGGGCTTTGGGGAGAAGTCTCAGGGAGAATGGAATGTCTCGCCAATGATGAGAGGTCTTTAGTATAGCTCTTGGCGAACGGTGGTCATCGGTGTAACATATATGTGTTCGATAAGAACTCTCGGCGAAGGTGATATGTCTTGGCAACTGTTGATGACTTCAAGGTAGCATGTGTGATCTCTGAGAAACCTCTTGGCGATATTGATATGTCTTGCTAACTATTCTTTGGAGCTCGGTATAACATATGACTTCGGTATAACCCATGGTGACTCGGTATGATGTCTTGGCAAAAGTCGATTGTTTGGCCAATGAGAACACTCATGTCCTGGTGACATAAGGAAGTCTTAGCGATAGTCTCCTGAACTCGATGTAACAAAAAAAGGCTTGTTGAGATGTCTTGACGAGAGCGATAGTCTTTCCGAAAGGAAAATTGAAGCTGATACAAGTTGTAAGCTCTGTGAAACATCCTGGGGATAATGATAACTCTTGGCAACATTGATATGAAGCTTTTGGGCATCGGGGAGACATTGTTAGTGTCTCACTGAGATGCCAACAAAGTTTTTTTCTTCTAACCGAGCGATGACTATCTACATGGCTAGTATCCAGCCAATCAAAGGAGCAAAATCTGAATAGTTAGAAGGTAGTCTGTTGTGACAGTTTTGTGAGGAAGTTCGACAGACATGGAACAACATGGATATACTTTGTGATTGCAGATTGTGATCGGTTGATTGCATCGACGGATTTGTTGACTGATTGAATCAGTAGATGAATTCTATTATGTGCATACTGTAATTTGAAGGTTCCTATACAAGATTGTTCATGGTGAATGCTACTGTAAACAAACACTAGAAAGATAAGTATGACATTTGTATGTAATATTTATTGCTGTAATACAAAGTGATTTCTCTTGGTGTGGTGGGTTTTTCTTCCGTAAGGGTTTTCCAACGTATATCTGGTGTTCCTGTGTGATTGTCAAATACTTTGTTTCTGTTATTTACTTCATAGTGCATCTTAGTTGAACTGTAATTGAAAAATTAAAAGTATATCTACATTCTTTCCTGAGGTATTGACATTAGGAGAATTGTTTCTGCATCTGATTTTCCTTACAATTTAAAACTGAAAAAAAACATCATTATGCATACCTTTGACAAAAAAATGCAAAAGTTACATTGCCAACATTGTGCAACATTGACAATTTTTTCATCTAGACACTTCCATTCACCTAATGACCTAACTAATGCAAGCAAGAGAGGCCCTGCAACACACTCAACACAATATCAACCAATAACAATAATTTATAAATCACAATCTCTCAATGTCTCTTTATCTCACCAAAACAACACTCTCCCTTGTAGCACTGCTAACTCACTCAATCGGGTATATCTATCTAATGAGGCCCTCTCAGACCAGGAACAACAAGGTCTCAAACACCCATCAAACCCCACAGAAACATACCATCAAATCTTCAATAGGTTATTTTATACCAAATTCATCAAAATAGGATTTCAACACCAACTAGGCCTCAAATTAGGCCACATTAACAAAGAAACTTGTCTTAGAACTTTTCCAAAACCTTCAAAAACATGTGAGAATAAATTTTTATGTATTCAAACCAAATAACACACAATTTTTTCTCATAAATTCATCCACCCAGTTGCCAAAACCAAAAACCCTCACTTTTAGCCAAAAATCTAGGGTTTTATTGGAATCTACTCTTCCAATCCACACACACCTGCAATCACATCAAACTTATTCTAAAACCCCTAAAAAAACTCAATCAAATGTTAGAATCTTCTGCCCCAAAGATTCATATCGTTTACCATTCAAAAACCTCACACTTCCATGAGAAAAATCACACTTTCCATCATTAGGGCATCATGCCCAACTCAATACTCGGCCTCCCATGCACTCACAAAGCATGAAAACATCTAATCCTACAAAATAAACCCAATTCCACCTATTTATATTTGTCACAGAGGGTGGAGTGGGTTTTAATTTATTTTGGTGACTTGAAGCCCTTGAAACTGTCTACATAGGCAGATTCACTAAAAACTCTCTAACTTTAACAAATTTCTATGAAATTACACCAAATTTTAAATATTAGAAAGTAGATTCACCCTACTTCAACTTCCAATTTAAATCATAGCACAAAAAGGCCTGTATGGGCCATACCAATCTCTACAAGTACACTATAGAGTGAAAACTACAGAAAATTAGGGAAAACAATGCTTTATTCATTCAAAGTTTTCTTCAAAAATCACAAAAAAACCTTACAATGTATCCTCACACCCTTTTAAACATGTTTCCCATGTAGGTGTAGGATCATGATGGACCAAAAAGTGGCGATATGATGGGTATGTGTAGGGTATTTGGTTGACGACTTTGTTTTTACCCAAAATTGATAAAACGAGAAGGGTTTTTAAAGGACATTCTCAGCTTTCCATGAATATAAATTATTCTTTACTTTGAATTTAATAAATAATTATTATTCATTTTCTATTTGAATTACAATTAAAGTCTTGATTGATAGGCTGATTGAAAAACATCTATAGCTTTCAAATGGTATCACTTTTTTGAATCCAAAACATGTGTCACATTCTATGCTTCACATACTATAGGATTAAAAATGAATTTCATGAAGTTTTGACCAAGTTAAGGTGGTCAGACATACAAGTTTTTATATTTTTAAAAAAAATTAATACAAAAATCATAATTAATTATTTACTTGGAAAAAAATTACAAAACAATATGCATCACATCGAGACATGAGTCCTCTACTTATATCTAAAATCTTATAATAAAATATTATCATTTTATTGTGGTTAGGGTGGTCAAACAGATACCTACTTCTTATTTTTTCCCTGAAATTTAAGTACTACATTCAATTTTCTATAGATTCTATTCTTACATATTTTTGAAATAATATAGATAACTTATTCAAATTTTTAAGTCAAGTTTCCTAACTTTGATTTTTCTAAATTTTTCACCACTTAAGGGCCTATTTTTTCCATGATGATCCTACACATACCCTCTCTCCAAATCCAACTGCTCCAACTTCCTAAACTAATTTTTGAATGGACTTGACCATTGAACTTCCATAAAAATGCAAATTTGCAACTTTTCATGATTGACAACTTTTGTTCCAAGGTGCTCTTGCACCACTAACTTAGACTCCAACACACATGAGATGGTCTTTTTAGACCTTATTACATGAAAAAACCAAAAAAAAAAAAAGATCAGCTTCTTGACCCCTTAGAGGCATGAAAGCATTGTGGCTACCCCTACACCACTGACTTCATAGAATATGGAAGAAAGTTCTTACAAAGAAAAAACTATCTCAATACAACAAAGATTCCACCACAATTTTCTCACACTTTTTTAGACATGCTTGAAAGATAGAGTACACAATCAACTGACTTCCTTTAGGAACTCAGCACTTTGAAATTCACACTAATCTACTCAATCCAAAATATCACACACATATCTTGAATCTCTATATCTTACATAAAAACCTCAACTCATACTTATACCATCCTCAACCTTGAAACCCTTTCAAGGTCGGCCATACACAATTTGTGATTACAAATCCAAATTAGTTCAGCGCCAAAGCATTTTGTAGTGGAAGAGAATGAGGGAGACCCAAAAATATTCCTAATGAGGACCTAAGTGAGTCCCGACATGTCTCAACACACATCCATGAACTTTGCAAGTAGTGTTTAACACAAGGTTAACCAACACCCTACAAAACATATAAAAGAATTAAGCACATGCATGCTTCACTCAATCCAATATTTCCAGTCAACAAACTTCACTTGAACATGATCTAGAGTAAGTAATAAACAATAGAAAATACATCCAAAAGCATCATAACAAGCTTCACCTAAAGAGTGAATATTTTGTACATCTGAATAATCGTGTTAATCATTGAAATACACTATACCTCAAAAAATCATCAAAAACAACACCAAATATCAATTCCTCTTGAACTAAGAAAGAGAGCAACCTCATCAACTTATTCTTAGAACTACAAGTCTTCAAACCAAAATGTCAAGAAATAGAGAGAAAATATATTTCTCCCAAATCATAGCTACACACACATAAATGCATAGTTCACACACTAGTGAAAATATCTCGCACTGTACGACAATCTAGAAGCCCAAATTTTGGATAAAGAAACTACCAAAAATAATGAACAATACCTCAGTTCTACATAAGAATAGAAGCAACCCAAAATAAATGCATAGCACAATCTAGATCATACATTGGATACTTGCATGACATTATTTTCTCTATTTATCAAATTTTCTCAAAAGCACTTGGAAAGCAAGTACCAGAGACATAATTGTAGCACATACTTCACTCTGGCACACCTCTAGATATAGAAACATAAGGATAACTCCATGTACTCTTAGCACTTCTTTAACATCATAAATATGCATGCACAACTTGAAAACCTTCTTTATTACTATTTTCTCAATATCCTCAACATATACAACCAATAACCAACTTCCTTGACATCAATGAAAACATCAACTAATTAACATCAATGAAAACACTTTCATAATTGCAACATTCTCCCCCTTTATCATTCATGGCGACACATGATGTGAAAAACCATCAAAGACAACACAACAACTCTGAACACTCTTTCTCATGATTTCTTTTACTTTCTCTCCCCCTGTGTAGATAAATTTTTTCACATGATGCTTTCTCTCCCTCTTTGAAATGAATGGAAAAGCTAAAATATGTTTTATATTTTTCTCTCCTTTTGACATTGAACAAAGATCTACATACTAAATTTGAATACTCCCCCTTAGGAGTACACCCAATCAATTGCATAATGAGAAAACACGACACTACCTGCTACCCTTGAGAGGTAGCCACCAAACACCAGTCTAGAAGGAAGATAGATCCATAGATCCACTAGACTGATGCATCTCCATATGCATCTAGTTCAAGAAAGGAGGTGGAATAATCCCCAACTTCTCCTAGAGATACTCAAAAGTATCTTTAGGAATAGCCTTAGTAAATATGTCAGCAATTTTTTCCTTTGTAAGTATATACTCAAGAATTAATTCATTTTTCATAACCTTTTCTCTCAAGAAGTAATACCTGATAGATATATTCTTTGTCCTTGAGTGCATGGATGGATTCTTTGAAATTCTAATTAAACTTGTATTATCACAAAAAAATAGAGATGGGATCATCATAAATTACATTGATATCCTGCAATGTCTGTCTCATCCATAATACTTGTGTGCAACAAGATGTAACAATATACTCTGCCTCTACAGTGGATAAGGAATCTGAATCTTGTTTTTTTCTTAACCATGATACCAATTTGCATCCAAGAAATAATGCGCCACCACTTGTACTTTTTCTATCATCAGCACAACCTACCAAATTTGCATCTGTATAAGCAATTAGAGTAAAATTAGTATCCCTAAGATACCATAAGCCATGATTTGGAGTTCCTTTTAGATATCTTAATATCCTCTTGAGAGTTACAACATGTGTTTCTTTGGGATCATCTTGAAATCTATCACAAGACAAACTAAATGTATGATATCTAGTCTAGTAGTAATAAAATACAACAGTCCTGCAATCATTGATTTGTATTTTCTCTGATCAGCCTTAGGAGAATCATCATCCTTACTAAATTTTCAGGCAATTACCATAGGAGTTCATACCAATTTGGGACCATCCATCCTAAATTTCTTCAACATTTCTTTTGCATACTTTGATTCTGAAATGAAAATTCCTTTGTTTATTTGATTGATTTGTAGTCCAAGGAAGTTCATCTCACCAAACATAGACATATCAAACTCTTTTTTGCATTTCTTCAGCAAACATCTTACACATGGTTTCATTTACTCCAAAAATAATATCATCCACATACACAATTACTATCAAGATCTTTTCATCCTAAATTTTGAAATATAAATTTATATCTACAGTACCTTTGTTGAAACCTTGTTGAATCAAGTATTTGTCCAATCTTGCATACCAAGCTCTAGGAGCTTGCTTCAAACCATATAAATCCTTTTTCAATCTGCAAACCATATCCAGTTGATTTGACGAATAGAATCCCTTTGGTTGTTCCAAGTAAACTTCTTCTAAATCACCATTCAAGAATGCATACTTCACATCCATCCAGTAAAATTTAAAGTCCTTATGAGCGACAAATGCAAAAAAAAATCTGATAGCTTGCATTCTAGCCACCAAAGAAAATGTCTTCTAGAAATCTATACCTTCCACTTTTGAGTAGCCCTTACACACAAGCCTTTGCTTGTTTCTTACCACTTCTCCATTCTCATTCAATTTGTTTATGAAAACCCACTTACTTCCAATTGTGTTCTTGTCTTTTGGTCTAGGAACCAATTCCCAAGTTTTATTTTCTCAATTTGCATAAGTTCCTTTTCCATTGCTTTAAATACCTTTAATTTTTCAAATGTATCTAATTTCTCTCTAAGAAAATTAACCCATGCCATTCTAGAGCAATCATTAATAAAAAGAATAAAATACCTGTCACCTTGTAAAATTCTCACCCTTGTAGGACCACAAAGATCTGTATGAATCAATTCTAGTATTCTAGTAGTAGATTGTTCCTTTCAGCTAAAGTT